>BPLR01006430.1:0-82205 GCA_021605095.1 Caerostris extrusa
AGTTGAAAAAGTTTGTAATGCTTTTCAAGAAAAGAATTCAAAAGTTAAATATAAATAACATGGAAAATAAGAACAAACTAATAATAATTATTAATAACCTAAGCTAAATAAAATAAGAACAAACTGTGAAGAAAAATAATTTTGGATATATTTATAATCCGATGTTTATATTTGTATATATTAAAAATGAATTATGACTTATTACAGCATATCCAATCTACTGAAATTTATTTTCAATCTTCAAACTATTTGTTCAATGGATAACAAGGTTTTATTTCACTATATAAAAGGAAGTTTGTTTGAAATAGTTTGTTTGTAGGTTACAACTTTTTTTGTTTTAAAATTAGAAATATTGTACATATGCCTGGTATGCATGTCATGAAATGTATGTTTGTCCCTTGATATTCCTATGGCAATGATTAAAGTGATGCCAATTTCTGTAATGGGATTATATCTAACTCTCTATTTATATTTAAAAATTAAAACTACATTTTTTAATATTTTTTTCAAAAATATAGAGCTTTTCAGAAAAACAAAACAGATATTTCTAAAATTAAATGGTTACACAAAAATTATAAATTAAAAATATTTAAAACTGTAATTTTGGCATATAGTATTTAAATAATATATTTAAATGACAATATAAAATATTAAATATATTATTTATAAAAAATAATTTAATGTGCAATATATTTAATATTATATTTATGTACATTTAATTCACAAGGATTTAATAAAAAAAATACATTGATTTCATTAACAAATTTTATATAGTATCTAATGATAATTTTCAAAACAGAGATCAGTATGAAACAGAAATGTATAGAAATTCAGAATCAATAATAAAATAAGTACAGGAGTTACAAATAAGGAAAAAAATTCCATAGAGTTGGAAACCAAATTTCAATCTTTCGAAATTCAACCCTCCAAAGATTTTCTGCTCCAATTTCCCGACAACTTCTGCAATTTCAGACGAATAAAATCAAAGGAAACACCAAAAGAATATTTCAAAGAAAGATCTGTTCTCCAACCACTTCACTGGTTTTTAGCTTTTAGGTATGCATTTCGAATTTTATTGAAAATGTAAAGAAAGTTTCAACCAGCCAAGTGGATGATGTATTTGCAGGTTGGAAAGATTTTCGATTTATTTCAGTAAAGCCAATTTACTGAAGGTTATTTTCAATCTTCAAGCTGTTTGTTCAGTGACACAAAGATTTATATCCCTCCAAAAGAAAAAGTTTGTTCTTGAAAGGAAGAAAAAACAGAAAACGTGTTTGTCCTTTATTCTTATCTTTGTGAGAATTTAATGTCATTTTCTCTTGCGGCAAGAAAGCCTATTCCTATTTATAATTTATGATTTTTATTTTTAGAGTTTTTTAAAAAGTGAAAAAGTAAATGTTTTTAATGCTGTTCTCAAAAAGTAGTTTAAAAGTTAAATAAATATAAAAAAATATAAGGTAACTAAAATAAGAACAAACTGAATAAAAGAAATAATTTTGATGCATTTACATCGGATGTTTATATTTATATATTAAAAATGAATTAGCAGCTAAACTACTGAAATTTATTTCAATCTTCAAGCTGCTTGTTTAGTAGAAAACAAAAGATTTATTTCCCACCAGAAAAAAAGTTTGTTCTTGATAAAAAAAAATATTATGCATATGCATGCAAGGTGTAGCGTGAAAAACGCGTTTGTCCTTGATATTCTTATTCTTTATGAGTGAATTTAATGCCATTTTCTCTAGGCCCCAGTTTGTTTAGCATAACGTACAAAAGATGCCCAATTCCTATTTATAGTTTATGACATTTTTTTATTAAAGCCTATTCCTATTTATGCTTTAGAACAGTAAAAAATATTGTAGAAAATTTTAATGCTTTTCAACAATGGTATTTAATGGTTAAATAAAAATAATCTTGAAAATACAAAAAGCTAACTAAAGAACAAACAGACGAATAAAAAAATTAATTTTTGATACATTTTGCATCGTATATTTGTATTTATATATTAAAAATGAATTATTTATCACAGCGAAGATAAATCTACTGAAATTAATTTTCAATCTTCAAACTATTTGTCAATGGATAACAAAGGTATATTTTCTATATAAAAGAGTAGTTTGCATATGACAAAATTAGAAATGTTGTACATGCATTGGTAGGCATATATCATGAAATCTATTTTTGTCCTTGATATTCCTATGTTATTGACAAAGGTGATGTCAATTTATGTGATGGAATAATATCTAACCTATTTATAAATAAGATTATAATTATATTTTAAAATTTTTTTCAAAAATATAGAGCTTTCCAGAAACTAAATTGATATTTTTTAAATTAAATGGTCACACAAAAAATTAAAATTAAAATATTTAAAAAAGTAATTTTATATTTAAACACTTATTTAAAAAATATATTTAATATTATATTTATGTACATTTAATTAGTATTGATTTTAATAACAATTTTTTAACAAGGATTTATTTAAAAGGTTTATATAAAATCTAATGATAATTTTTCACAAAATAGAGTTCAGTATGAAACAGAAAGATATTCGAAATTCAAAATCAATAATAAAATAAATGCAAGAGTTACCAATATAGAAAAACAATTTCAATAGAGTTGGAAACCAAATTTCAATCTTTCGAAATTCAACTCTCCAAAGATTTTCTGCTCCAATTTTCCAACAACTTCTACAATTGCAGACGAATAAAATCAAAGGAAACACCAAAAGAATATTTCAAAGAAAGATCTGTTCTCCGACCACTTCAATGGTTTAGCTTCAGGTATGCATTTCGGGACTGAAACGAATTTTATTGAAAAATCTGAAGAAAGTTTCAACCAGCCAAGTGGATGATGTATGGGTGCCTGCAGGTTGGAAAGATTTCGATTTATTTCAGTAAAGCCAATTTACTGAAGCTTATTTTCAATCTTCAAGCTGTTTGTTCAGTGAACAACAAAGATTTATTTCCCGCCAGAAGAAAAAAAAAAAGTTTGCTCTTGATAGGAAGAAAAAATATTATGCATATGCATGCAAGGCGTACAGTGAAAACGTGTTTGTCCTTGATATTCTTATCTTTATGGGAAATTAATGCCATTTTCTCTTGCGGCATGGAAGCTTATTCCTATTTGTAGTTTATGGAACTTTTTGTTTTGTTTTTTGAAGTTTTTTAAAACAGCGAAACAGCAGATTAAAAGGTTTTAATGCTTTTCAAGAAAAGAATTGACAATAATTAAATATAAATAATCTTTAGTGGATAACAAAATTTATTTTATTATAAAAAGAAGTTTAAAATAAGAACAAACTGAAATATAAACAAATAATTTTTGAGTGGTCTTGCCATGAAATCAATTTTTTGTCCTGTATATTTATATTTATGATCAAAAAGGTTTATTATGATTTATTACAGAAAAGTTAATCTATTGACAATTATTTTCCAGGGGGCTTGAAATGGCCGAGTTTGCTCTGGCGTGAATAACAAAGATTTATTTCTCGTTATGAAAATGGATGTTTGAATATGACATACTTTATACTGTAGGTCAAGGTATAATATATCGTGGTGCGTATGTCGGAAATCAATATTTGTCCGCGGATATCTTCATATATGGGTCATGCAAAAGGTAACGTCTGTCCGAGTTTTTTAATGATGGAGTACCAATCTGTCTGTGTTTGCCATATTTATAGTTATAATTATATTTAATTTTTTTTATATTCTATATTTTTTTATTAATTTTTATATTATTTATTCATTTATATTTATTTTTATATATTATATATATATTTTTTTTTTAAATTTTGTGCTTTTCAGAAAACTAAATTGATATTTTTAAAGTTAAATGGTCGCACAAAAATTAAAATTTAAAATATTTAAAATGCAATTTTAATATTTGAATAATAATATAAATAATGTATTAAATATTATAATATATAATATTAAATAAATTATTCATAATAATAATAATATATAATATATTTCATGTTATATTTATGTACATTTATTTACAATCCTATTTATTTGTTAAAAACTACATATTTTAAATAGGTAGTTATTTTTTTCATTTCACTTAAAAATATTTTTATATTAGCTTTCGTCAAACTATCTTGTAATTTATATATTTATCGATTAAAATTAACTTAGAAATCATAATAGAAACAGCTTTTACTGTTATTCTAGCAGAAAGTAATATATAGTACATTTATATTTTAAAGAATATCACAAGAATATGGCAGTTCAGGGACCAGTACAATAAGCTCAGCTAGGAAGTAATCACAATAGATAAGATTCTAAAGGTATGAACCATACTTTTAAAGGTTGCAAAGTTCCTTCTTTATTACATAGGAATCAACGCTTTAGATCGAGAAACCATTTAAGTTTTTTTCCCAAGATATAAAACAGAATAGCCCCTTTTTACAGTGTAGAATTCAGTTCTAAGTTCTCCTATTTATATCTTCATACCAAACAACTATTTCAATGACCAATTTCCACTTTCCTATAACTTTCAGAGATATATTGGATTAGTTTCTTTCCCTTGAATATATATTAAACTCAGAATCTTATTACAATATCTTATCTTACTTAATATTATTACAACTTATTACAATCTGAAATAAGTTCTCAGATTGTAATAAAAATATGCTGATACGGTATCTGGGTATATTGCATTCCGTTATGGCGTGCATTGTGGTATTTCGCGTGCTTTTTTTTTTTGAAAAAAAATTTTTTACTAAAAGGAATTTTAGATTAATGTTTGCGAAGTTATTTGGAACAAAAATTTATATAAAGAAGATAAGATTAGTTTTCTATTTTTAATTTAATTATTTAAAATTATAACTCTTATTTTCGTATTCGACGCAAACTTGCAGATATATTGATTAGTTATTTTTTTCCCTTGAATATATATCTCAAACTCAGTATCACAGAACATATTTCACCCTTCAATAAAATTATGTTGATATAGTATGTGGATACATTTCATTTCGTTATGATGTGCATTCCATTACTTCGCGCTCTGTTTTTTAGAAGAAAAATTCTTATTAAAAAGAATTTGCGATTATTGTTTTCAAAGCTATTCAAAACGAAAATTGATATAAAACAGGTAAGATTAATTTTTTTCTATTTTTAATTTTATTATTTAAAAAAATTTTTTTTTTTTTTTTTGTATTCCAAGCTTATTATTTTGAATTACCGTTCATCATCATCATCAGCAACATTATTGGCGCACCAGCCCATGGTGAGACGAGGCAGTCTGCCTGGTGATAGATTTCGAGATAGGAGACATTTTTATTTTACGGAATAGGACTGTCAGCCCTACATCCAAAGCCCTACAATCATATTATACCGGTACCTACATCTTATTGTGGATTCCGGGCCACTACAATCCTCCATGGCCCCAATGGGACACGAACTCTAAACCTGTGGAACAGAGCGCCAGTCACTCGGTCATTAGGTCCCTTTGAATTTCCACCATAAGAAATTTAGCTTACATGCGCTTATAAAATATTTAAGAATATATTATAAGCATATTTATAAGCATTTTTGAGAAAAAAATGTTCATATTAATCAATTAATTACTTTTAAAAAATATTTCACATTTATCAATTTCTGAACTTGGTTTCTTACTCCAAAACTAGTAAACTTTTATTCTTAAGCATAAATCGTTGAAAACAACTGAAACTAAAAAGCGTCTTAAATATTATAATATTCCAACTTTGCACTCTTTCTCACAATAATTTTGCAACAATTGAAATGAATTAATTACCGAGAAAATATTTGAAGAGCAGTTATAAAAAATAATTTGTAAAACTTTGGTTATTTTAAAGCATTATAAATTTTTCTGATTATAAATGTTTATTTTATTTCTCGATGTCTCTGATTCTGACATTTTTAATAAAACGCAAGTTTTAAATTCATAAGTAAAATAAGTAAAAAATAAACTAACCAAAAAATCATACTAATTTACCAAATTCCCCCAGCATATAGAAAAAGTTCTTTCAATTTACTAATACAGGTTTGTGAAAAAAATATGCTAATAAATATAGTAATGCTACGAGACGGAAATACTATTTCTAGGAAAATACTTGATTTAAGTTTATAAAAAAAAAAATCCAAACTATGTATCCAACAGAAAGAAAATCAAATTTTGAAGAGGAAAAAGGTGTTTGATAATAGAAACCTGTTTTATTCTCTATATCTTATTAAAATTATTTTGTAAAACAAACTACTTTTTATATTTATTAAAGCTTATCTTCTGAATTTCATGTAAATTCTTTAAAAACATTTTAAGATTTTTAAAACTGGATCGAAATAAAAATCTATTATTAACTTGCATGAAAGGAAAGCTGTTTATTTGAATAAACCATTGATTAAAAACAGTTTATTCGTAATATATATATACGTGTGTGTGTCGAGCTTATTTAAAGAAAGTTTTGAAATACATTCAGCCTTGAAACTGCTTATTTTCTTCTATCAAACTATCTAAAAATTTAAAAATAGAAAAATCGATGAATAAATACTATAAATAATCTAACCTAATTTTGTAACATGTATATATATATATATATATATATATGGTACAAATATACATAAATATACGTTGGTTCTAAATATATTGCAATTTATTAAAAGGATTTAAATGCATAAAAATAAAAAAAATCGGTTAAAATGTATAAAAATATGTAAATATACAATAAATTAACTTTTATAAAAATAAATATATGTGTGAAAAGATTAGAGAATTTTTTACGATATTTATTCACCGAGTTTTCTATTTTTAAATTTTAAAATAGTTTGATAGAAGATAGTAAGTGGTTTCTGAAAATATGTTCATTTTATTTTTTAAATGTGAGCTGAACTTAATTCAAAGCTCTTTAAATAAACACATTAATACTAGACATGATTAGAATATTTAATGACTAGAATATATTTGTCATAAGTAGTGCTTCAAAATCCATTTATGCTTAATAAAGTTCCTTTTCATGCCATGTATATATTAATGCAAATTTGATGCATATGCTTGAGATTTCGAAAGATCTTTGTGCTTTAATTTTAATAGTAAAACAGGATTCTTGTTAACATACTCCAAAATCTGACCTGTTTGTTTAATTAAGTTTCATCTAACAGAAAGTTGAGTAATGCAGCTATTATATCTGAAAATTATATTACTAATTAATAATTTTTCTTCCTGAAACCGTAATGTTTCGTTGGAAAATTTTTGTATTAAGTTTTTGCCGTGTTAAATATTTATTTTTGCAATAATATTTTTCTTTTAAACTGTATATTGAGTGTCTAGGAGGTGCATCTGGTTTGTAACTGGGTGTGGTTGAGTAGAGATTTGAGACACAGTTTTGAGAATTTACAACTTTATTTACACACGCACAAACACCATATTTTTACAATATTTAATACATGTAACGACATATAATTTTAATTTCGTAGACGGATTCCCTTCTAAGCCGAAAACCTGATACTCAGGTTTGCGCGGAATATGCTACCTCTCCGGGTGAGAGTCTGCAGGCCACCTAATGCACAGGATTGTGCTAAAAGTATTTCCTCTCTGGGTGAGAGACCGTTTCTCAGCAGGAGCTTAGGACAGTATTGTGGCCAACTGACCTGAATCTGAAAGACACATGGGGTTCTCTTGCAGTGCGCAGGAGGAGGCACGGTTTCAATATTTAATATACATTTACGCATGTGCTAATTGCTCTTTCATAAAATTTTACTATTTTTTTCTTTATAAAATTTCTAAAACGAATTTTTGCACCATATCAAACTGTTTGTCATGAATGTTTTTTTTTTTTTCTTCTAATGCAGCTGGCAAATAGACCGTGATCTTCGCCATAAGGGCTGCACCGATGTTACTCACTTTGCATTACCCAGGGGGCGCGTGTAACTTGATGGTAAGCCATGGACGCGGAGTAACAATGCCCCCGCAGCGCTCTACGATCTTATTAGGACCGGGACCTACGGCTTAAAGTGGATTCCGAACCACTACAAACATCCATGGCAAAGCTGGGATTCGAACCCGATACCTGTGGTACCGAACGCCAGAGCGCTAGCCATTCGGCCATCAGGTACGTCATGAATGTAATTGAATCAACGCTTCCTAACCTATTTGAATAGACATTTGAAAATAATAATATTTTAATCATTATAATTAAATAATAATATGGTATGTAATACGAACTTTCTACTTCAAAAGTTTATTTTTAATAAAAAAATTTCTTAATTTTTTTTTATAAAGTACTAAAATTTTTAAATTTAGATAAAACGTCAAAAAACGAAATTACTCACGAAATGTCATACTATCTTGCACATCAGAAAACGTGTAAAACAACTTGAATCAAAGGAGCAACAAACAATGCAAAATTGTGTGAAGTTCTAATCAATGGAGCATCATGGTACCTAATACATCATGAAACGTGAGAAACAACGTGAAATAAATAAACAACGAACAACACACAATGTAAAGTGCAACGTGAAAAAATGAAAATTACCAATGGACATCGTATTACACTCATGTCCATAAATTAAGGATAATGAAGTTCAGGCAAAGAAAGAGATAGAAGCAAAACAAATTTAACTTATTTGTAAAGTCTATTTATTAAACAAAAAGGTAAAGAGCAAAAAAAGAAGCTATATGTTTGACATAATTAATAAAAATTGAAATTTTTACTCCCTGAGCAAATTTAAAAAAAACCTATTTACAAAAAACAGTATAACATGGTCAGTATGGTGGTTAATATGTATGTCTCCCGGACGATGCAATACAGGCATACAACGCCTAGGCATGCTGAGTATTTTCAAACTGATCTTGGGGAATATTACACCACTCATCAAGCAATGCCCTCCGAAGTTCCGGTTGACAAGGGGGTTGACGGGTGCAATTCGTCGGCCAAGCATATCCCACATGCACTATTGATTCAATTCCGGTATGCTGGCCAATCCATACGGGTGATATCTTCCAATTCAAGGCAATACAATGTTTTACGGTGAGGACGGGCGTTGTCATCCATAAACAGAAATTCAGAAAATGGCGCCCCGAAACAAACTACATGTTGATGACATCCCGATAGATGTGGCCTGTCATCGTTACACTCTGAACATGCAGGTCAGTTCTGGAGCCAACCTCCCAAACGAGCCATCCTGCACCACCGTAACGGTGTCGTTCAATGGTGTTCTCTTGGTGGTAAACATGAAAGTCCGGCAAGAATCAGACTGCAAACTATAAACTCGGCGGAAATCACACAAGACCACTGTTGCGGTGTCCACAATGCAAAGGTCGCAGGCGACAGTGAGTTGCGGAAGTGGAAACATCTGACAGGCCTACGTGCATATAACCAATGTGCCCTAAGCGTCTGTACATGGTCTGCCTTGAAACTATCGTACCTGTAGCTGAAGAAACGAGACAGGTCTGATGCTGTGCTCCATCTGTTTCTTTTGGCAGTAACTAAAACCGGTCCTCATTCGGCGTTGTAACGGGGGCGACCTGTGCTGTAACATCTACTCACATTACCATCATCTTGGAATCGTTGCCAATGCCTGGGGATGCACTCTGGGCGATTCCAACTGATACTTCCAGCTGGGTAAGTCTACATTCCAGTCGTCCGATAATTCTACCACGTAAAAAATCATCCAAATGCTTCCTTTGTGCCATAAATATGCGGTTATTGCACATTTTAAAAACTTGATGAACAATTTTACTTCTTTGCCAATAACCCTCTCATACACTCTCGTCATTGTGACGTACAATCCGCGCCATCTGGTGGTTTCCTGTAATTTGCATATTCTTCTACAAGATGTGTGATAATTCTACAGGTGAAATTTTTAATTTAGAGTTCAATTTCTGTGTGATTCTGAATTATCCTTAATTTATGGACATGAGTGTACATTGTAAACTGTGAAACGTGAACAACTAAGTGATGAACAACAAGCAATGGAAAACAACACCGAAAAATGAAATTAACCCGTGATATGTCGTGTTGTTGTATCATGTTGTATCATGTTTTTCTACGTTTAACTGGTGCATCGGTAAACGTGTAAAACCAAATGATTCCACGGAGCAACAAACAGTAAAAAATAGTATGGAGTATAAATGAAAAATCAAACTAATCAATGGAATGCTACCTAAAGCGTGAATCGTGGAAACATTGTGAAATAAAGAAATTACAAACAACGTAAAGTACAATGTGAAAAAATGAAATTAACCAATGGAACATCGCACAGCTTTGTTCACCGTGAAACAACGAAGTGCCGAACAAACAAACAATAAAAAACAAAATGAAAGTATGAAACTGTATGTTGATATGTCATATGTCATACTATCTAGTACATTTTGAAAAACAACGTGAATCCACGGAGCAACACATAGTAAAATATAGTGTGAATTACAAAGGAAAAAGGAAACTCATAAATGGAGAGTCATGCTACCTATTAAACATTTAAGACAACGTGAAGTTATGAAATAACAACTGTTCTCGTCAACAGCACTGACACTTCTCTTACACAAGCAGACTGTATGTTGATCACACTCACACACTAAATAATGATCCACACTTATTAAAAACTTAATAAGAACATTTATTTACACAACAGTCACAGCCACTCGCAGCCGTGCTGTTCTCTCTTGCCGCTCTGGCATTACACACAGACTCGGACTTATGCGCATGCAGGCGCATGTGTATACGTACACTTTTTTTCGCCGAATCCTTGCGCGTAGGCACGAACAACAAGAAAACAGAAAAATACAACGTGAAAAAAATGAAATTAACCAATGTAACATCATATTACCTTATACGTCGTGAAACATGAAAAACAACGTGAAACAACGAAGTGACGATGAACAAACAACGAAAAACAACCTGAAAAAATGAAACTGATCCGTGGTATGTCATACTACTTGGTACATCGGAAAACGTGTAAAACAACGTGAATCAACAGAAAAACAAACAATAAAAAATAAAGTGAAGTAGAAAATGAAAAATGAAACTGATCAATGGAGAGTCATGATAAACACAGTGAAGCGTGATACAACGGTGTGATGTCCTACAAATAATAGAAAACAACATGAAACTAATCCCTGGTATGTTATAATACCCTGGTACATCAGAAAACTTCAAAAAACAACATGAATCCATGGAACAACAAACAATAAAAAATGGTGTGAAATACAAAGTGAAAAATAAAACTAATTAGCGGTGTGTCATGCTACCTACTACACCTTGAAATAAAGAAACAACAAACAACAAACAACATAAAGTACAATGTGAAAAATGAAATTAACCAATGGAACATCGTATTACTTTGCACACCATGAAACGTGAAAAACAACATGAAATATAGAAATAACAAACAACCTACAAAATAAAGTACAATGTGAAAAAAAATGAAATTAACCTATGAAATATCGTCCTACTTTTTCCGT
Organism: Caerostris extrusa; assembly: GCA_021605095.1. Taxonomy (NCBI): domain Eukaryota; kingdom Metazoa; phylum Arthropoda; class Arachnida; order Araneae; family Araneidae; genus Caerostris; species Caerostris extrusa. The sequence continues at coordinate 11,419 of BPLR01006430.1, forward strand.
CCTAAACAACGTGAAACAACGAAGTGACGAACAACAACAATGAAAAACAACATGAAAAAATGAAACGAACCCTTGATATGTGATACTATCCGGTACACTCAAGTACCCTCTCTTGCAGACGCCAATTACGAAATAGCCCCTAAAGCACCTGCAGACGAAGCTTTGCTGCAATTAATGGTTGAAGATCTACAGGGATGTTCGCTACAGAATAGACTGTAATTGTCTACTAATGGTTACCGAGCACTAACGCTGTATAGTAATGATGATTTGTTCAAGTGTTAAGCTTTCCTATTCCCAGGATAGATACTCCGGTAGGTGATTTATTGAAGTATCGCCAATGGTTCTGCACTATGAGAGCATTAAAGTTCTTCAAGTGAAGTATTTATGAAGCAAAAATGAATCCTGTGCAAATAGCTTCTATTAAGTCCCATTAGAATAATAGAGAGCTAAAAGCCCATTAAAATCATAAGGAATATTTAATTTAGACAATTGGAAAATAGAAACACGGCTAAATAAAATTGAAATTATTATTTGAATATTATTTGAAATTATAAAAGTATATTTTATATATTATTAAAAATTATAAAATTTGGATTATTATTTAAAATTACAAAAAGTGAATTAAATTTTTGTTTGTTATTTTTAAATCAATGATGGTTAACAATTTAATTGACATTCGTAATTTTGATATAATTTTTATAAATGTGGATCAATAGAAAAATAGTCAAAATCGTAAGTATTATTTATACTCAGATGTTTAAAAATAGTTAATTATTTTTAGAGATTTTTATCAAAGTTGAACCTTAAATTTTGGAGTGCAGGGTTACAATGTTATGGAAGTAAGCTTAATTGGTGTTTGGTAATCAATACCATGAGTATGTTGCTCTTCTTTTTAATTTATGAAAATAATTTATGACTTTAAAAAATAAAAAGATACACTTAATAATTATAATGTTTATAAAAATAATTATTAGTGCTATTTAAAGTGATTAACGATTTAATTATGGATATACAAGAATATATAAAGTATTAATGATTTTAAATGACAGTTTTAATATTAAAAATAGAAAGTATCAATCTTTTTTTTATAAATTCTATTTTTAATTATACTTTTTTGAAGACGATACACGATAATTTATTCATATAATGTAACCAATATAAATTTTAAATTATGTGCAGTCATATAACTATTATATGAAATAGTATTAATAATTCAAGCTGCATAATTTTAAGTTAATGCCAGACAAATTAGGCATTATTTTAAACGTAGAGCAACAATCATAGCATCAAACAAATTTCCATTTTATGAGTAATAAAATAATTTAAACACTGAAAAGAAATTTAAAATTGTTTTGAAATTTTAATGCAGCATAATTTATTGAAATCTTATTTGAATTTTTTTTTCTTTAAATATTATTACGAATCTAAAAATCGAACGTGACATATTTAATCTTAATATATTTAATTAAAAACTTTCTAGGGGATTCCATCCAATGTTGGAATTGATAGAAACAAAAGGGCAGATCTTCTGGCAAAAAAAAGGAACAGAAATTCCTGGACAGTGCGCTATCGCTCTTGATTGTTTTAGGAGAACTACACTCAAGAGCCAAAACATTATGACCACCTGTGAGTAACGAGTGAGCCAATCTTTGGCGCTCAACACAGCTTCAACCCCCCTTGGCATGGATTAATACCACCACTTAATACCAGTTAAATACCACTTCCACCTGATCACGTGCCTTCCACGTCATCCAGGCGAGTTCATTGCAAAATGTAGGGGTGGTCATAATGTTTTGGCTCTTGAGTGTATACGGGACAAAATTAAGTTATCGCATATGAGTGAATAATTATCAAACACCAAAGAAAAAGTTTGGGAGACAATCGGGAATAACTGGAAAAATTGATTGGAAAAACTCAAAAAGTCTGTTGCCAATTTTAGATTAAGATCTGGACCGAATATCTGGCCAAAATAGGGAATGTGAACTCTGATACATGTGTTTTATGCAAGACAGAGAAAATGAAGGATGTCCACCTCAATGTTTGCTCGCGAGACTGGACTCTTAACTTACAACAGAATGGTGATTTGTGTGCTCTTTTTAATGAAGGGCCAGAGAACACATGTCCTGACCACACGGAACTTTTATTAGGGTGCTTCTAGCGTTTTAAATTTTTAATCCTTAGAACATTTAACTTGTTTTAGTCTGTTTTTTAAGATCTTTTGGTTTTTTTGTTAAGAATTCCTAGTCTTTCCCCTTTGTAATTTTGAATTGTTTATATGTTCTATTTATTTCTAATGTAAGTGGCCAAATTTTGTATGGATTGAGCTCTAATAAAGCCATAGGTAAAAACAACCATAAGCATTAGATGTAATGTTATAAAAGGTAATGCACAAATACCAATTTTTGATAGACGTAAATCAAACAATAAATGGAAGAAGATCTAATGAACTTTTTAACTTTTATTATGATGCATCTAACATTTTAAATTTTTATCCTTAGAACATTTACCTTGTTTTTAAAGCCTTTTGGTCATTTTTTGTTAAGAATGTCTAGTCTTTTACCTTTGTAATTTTCATTTTTTTGTATGTACTTTTATTACTACTGTAAGTGGCAAAATTTGTATGGATTTAGTTCCTTGTCATAAGTAAACAAACACAACAAATATTTAATTAAATAATAAAGATACATGATAAAAAATTTCACGAACTGATTTTTAATTTTTAACTGGCGTGTTTTGGTTTATATTGTTTTCTTTGTAAAAATAAACATTTTCAAAGCGAAACACTAAAATTATTCTCAGGTTGCTATGAAAAGGGACGATCTCTTGCAAGTGATTGGTCTAATGAATTCTATTCTTTTCTCTGATGGAGCTTTTAGAAAGAAATAAAATCGTATCGTGAATAGGCATGTAAAAATCACTAATAATCTAGTTTAAAATAGATTGCTATTATTAAAACAACGAGGTTTTCTTCTTAATGGCTTTGAGAACTAAATCTATTTTCGTGCAATGAAAATGCTGTTTTCTCTATGCGATTCTATTTAAACGAAATGCTATTTTTACTGTTTGTTTTTCTTGAGCAATTCATTTAAGAATTAAAGTTTTAATTAAACTGTTCTTTAATTTCCTGAAAAATCCACATTTTTTTTAATGAGGAGTACTTACATTCAGCTAATATTGTTACAGAACCTAATTTAAACTTTCCTGCTACTCTTTAGAGAATAAGTCAGGTGCACAAATAAAATGAATTTACATAGTCATTAAGACATAATGAGTTAGACTTGAATTTAATGAAACTACGTTTGTTCCCTGTGCGTTGTTATAAGATTTCCAAACCTTTGTTTGCGTGATGTTGTTAGAGATTCAGCTAAACTCGTGACTCAATTTGGCTTTCAAATTTTGAGCTGGTGTAAAAAAATACAATTTTCACCACGAAAAAAATTTTTTTTTTTTTCAGTTTTAATGTGTGCAATAAATTGGACTTATCTCAAAAAAAATTTTTTAAATTACACAAATAATTTGAAATATTTAATTTACGAAATATAAAAGTGAAAATCTTTGAAGTGAATAAAAAAAAAAATAATAGTATAAAAGACTATTTTTGTTATTTGTAACGATTAATTTTTTATTGTCTTTTATTAAAAGAAAAGGAATTTACATATACTGAAATTATTTTGATAATTCTTGACATTTATTAACTAATTATTTTAAACAATTTTCAAACCGAATTTATTTTATAAAATAATGATTTATTAATTATTTATAATGCAATTTGCAAATTATCAAAACAGCAAATATTATATATTTTTTTTTTTTTTTTTGCAAAATAAATTGATATATCTTCTGTTGTGTTTAATACTCAGTGTCCTACAATGAAGGATGGACATCCCGAGAAATCTACTTATGGATGGAGAGAAAGTGTGACCTGTTGATGGATCACCCGTAGGTAGAAGTCAAACTTGGCTCCGTGACGCTGAAGAAGGAGGACAAAGCGCCTTCCGAGGACGTTTTAGGGTTTTTAAGAAATACCCCACATTTGAGTATCGAATGGAAGAAAATCCGGTAAAAATCCTACAAGTATCTGACTAACGAGACAAGATGATGAACATCAGAAACGCCATCGAGTCACCTCGTGTTTTGAAAATTCTACAACAAAGCCGCCAGTGGATTGAATCTCAGCCTTAATATATTCACCAGCGGTGCACGCTGCCACTGAGCCTAAGTCAGGCTACAGATCTTCTAATCTGTACGAAGTACTTTTAAGTAAAATAACATTTTTAATAGTAAGGATGACAGTAATCATTTTGTATTTTGGTAATAACAAATTGACACAAAATCTTCTAAATTGTACAAAGAAACACAAATCAAAATTTTTGTAGCAATGATAACAGTAATCAAATTTTACATAAAAAGATAAATTGCTTTTGATTCTAATTCAAATATTTACGATACCTTATATTTTTTAGATTTAATAATTAGATAGATAGATAATTTCAGTTCAGGATATTAAATCTTCATAACATGAATTTATTCCAAACATCAAAAATACTATTGACCTAAAAATAAAATATAAATAAGTAATATTTCATGTAACTTCATGTTGACATTGATGCAAAAAAAATTTTTCCTGATGATACTTTCACCAAAGATTTTAATTATTTTCATTTGGAAACGAGTATATTCAGGTTATTTACTCACAGATAAATTAATGACTATCATGTATGACTTCCAGCTATGTCAGTACAGATGAAGTCAGTTTTGATTTATTATTAGAATCTCACTTATGCTGGTGGATCCAATATCCATCATGTTTGATGTATGTAAACATATTCCTTCATTTCAAACTTTCAAAGGTTGTGCCTTTAAATTTTGTTGACTTATAATCTGAGTTGTTTCTCCTGATTAAGATTCTTTATTTATCAAAGGAAAGAGAAATACCAATTGAGTAATAAATTCTAAACGGTGTTATTTAGTATTTACTTAGTTTATTTAGTTAGTATTTGCTCTATCATGGAAACATTCATTACATTTTTGTGTGTATCAATCCAGAGAAATGTTTTATTCCCTAAATATTCTCTATTTTAAGAATGGTGATAATAAAATATAATAAAAGACACATTTAGTATTTTGCATTTTTCGACTCCATTTTCTGAGATGAAATTTATGTAGCTGCATTTGATAGTCCTCTAGCAACATTCTTAATAGTTGGATTATAACACGTTAATGAAATATATATATATATATATATATATATTATCCCATTTATTCATTTTTAAAAGATAATTACAATCATCATAAAAATGAAAAAATTTCATCAATCTACATTATTTGAAAAATAATTAAAAACTATCTAATTTAATTATTTTAAATAAGTATCTTTATAGTATCTTATATAGTATTTAATAAGTATAAGTATCTTTATAATAATAAGTATCTTTATAGTATCTTATATAGTATTTAGTAAGTATAAAGTATCTTTATAATAATAAGTGTCTTTTGAGAGACAAAATAATCATAATTCAAAACATAACCTCAGTTAATTTTTGATTTATTTTTATAATCTTATACAACCATAACGGTGCTGATATATTTTTAGAATTATGCAGTATAGTATTAATGCATTTTTTATCTGTATCCACAGTTTGTTTTAAATATGAAGTTTAGTCGGTTCACTTATAAGTTTTTAATTATATGTCAATTTTTTATATTGAAATTAATTATTTTCTTTCAATGGCAGTCTAAATAATAATTTTTTTGTATCACAATTAATTGTTATGTATAAATTTTACCGAGATATTTTATATATTTTTGCCTACTCGTGGCTCCGTGGCAACGGTAGCAGCTGGTGAGCATGAGAGCGGAGGTTCAATTAGACACTGTGTACGTTTGCGATGTTCAATATATTGCCTCATTAGTCGGACTGCCTGGTGGCAGCTTACTGAGTTTTTTTTCGCATACTATACTCAAATGCGGTGTAATTCTTCCCTAATAGTCCTCCCGGAAGGTACTGCCCTCTTTCTTTAGCGTCACGGAGAAAAAGTCAGACTACTACTGATGTTCCATCCCAACAGCCCTCCCTCTTTCCCTTCTTCCACGCGGGTTCTTGGACTTGGACTTTGTCTAGATGTTGCTGACAACCAGGTGGGATAAAAAAAAAAAAAACCACATTTTATACGTAACAAAATTTATTGTTTTGCAACTCTTTTTGAATAAAAAGTCATCGTATTGGGTTAGTATACTGCATTTGAATAAATTTAACTTTGCCGTACTCAACAAAGAATATTTTTACAATTCTGGTTATCACGTCAATTATACAAAAAAATATTTTAAAATAATTTATTGTTATTATATTTTCACACGATAATTAATTACCTAAAAATTATCTCCTCAATCAAATTGTTTAAAAACTAGTTAGATGGATTAATAACTTCTAAGATATTTTTATATTTTTCAAATATATTTTGACTTGAAAGCAGCATTGGCAACTAAGAATGCCAACAAATTTATTTTTAAAAAAGCTCCTGAATTCACAAAGGAAAATTAATTATTTCCTATTCATTTTAAATAAATATTTTAATTTTCGCTCTATCTAGAAAATGTTTTTACTGTTTAGAGAAAGTATAAGTTTAAACCTAGATTTTATGTAAAAAAAAGACCAAAATAAAAACAAGCTTAGAAATTCTTTTAGCAAATTTTAAACATTCCCAGCACGTCAGTAGACGAACTGTTTAAGCTTCCAAAAGAGAAGAATGCAAAGCAGTGGATTTGCAGGCTGAAGTCCACCTTGCTACAGTAACCCCTGTTTGACAATGTACCACCTCTCAAAAGAATTCCAAGATAATAAAAATATACTCCATTCCTCACTCTGATATTAAGAATTCATATCCATTCTTGAATTTCCTCTCAGAGATTTATAATTTTATATTTATATAAGTGGCACGTTACATTCATATTTTAAAAGTAAAATTCAGGAATTCTTGAATTATTAAAAACGTTTGTATACAGTTAAAATATTTCAACTTTAAAACTTAAGTAATTTAAATTTTTATAACATTTACATGATGCATTTATTACTATTGTAGAATTATTTTTCCTCACAAGAACAGTTTTGCCATCCCATTTCCGGCAGAAAAAAAATGTATGTTATTTGAAAAATATATAATAAACCCATCACTCAAATTTGACAAGCAGACGAGCTTTATTATGGGTAGTTATATTAAATGCAATTAGTGTTTTGTACTAATGAGAACAACCTGCCACTCAAATCTGATAGCAGATATTCGGTATCATGTATAATGAGACTCAGGAAATTAGCGAATGTCTGTGCGACCTCAACAGTTAAACAATTACAGACTGAATATCAACCAATTGATATGCCATGAGTTGTTCCATCGTGATTGGTGATAGAACACGAACTGAAAAATGTCTACTGTAATGAGAAGTGAGGGAAGCTGACGGATGTCTTAAAAGGAGATTTTTTTGGGGAAAAAAAAGAGATTTTTGCGACGTGTAAACCAGATGGTTTTTTTTCCCTCCTTATTTTTATCTGAGTGATAAAGGCCGGAGTTTTCCGCCTGTTTTCAAAGTGAGCGCCTTGTGGTTTCGTGAATCACGCCCTGTGATGGTTAGGGTTGCCAGAGCAGGTGTTTAGATTCATCGCAGACTCAAAAACTCTGAAAATCTCCCAACTTGTGAAGTGAACTGCCATTATACAATATGAACACACATTATATAAATATATATATATATTATTATTACATTATATATTATTATTTACAATATATATATATATATATATATTATATATATATATATAAATATATATAAATGACAACAGATATGAACAAATACTCCTCCTCTAACTATATATGTTGTCTTGTATTCCAATATATGATATATATATATAAATATTTTATTATATCAACTAGTGGTGTCAATTAATGAGAAAAGAAAAAGAAGATAACAATATATATATATATATATATATTACATTATATATATATATATATATATATATATATAGCCCATACGTTACACTATATAAATAGCATGAGTTGATTGACTAAAAAAATTACAAGATGAATGTTAAAAGATTTGTACATTAAATTGGAAAACCTTTCATCTTTTGACGATTATTGTGGAGTAGCTTAAATAAAACTTTGTATATAAATGAACAAAATAATTTATCATACATAAAATATAATTTCTATTACTGATTAATAATTTCTCAAGAATAGTAGCATTTATATATCTAAAAGGGGGCTTTACTTATAATATAATAATATAGAACAGGAATTAATTAAATGACTGCGTACACTAGTTTTTAAAGTTATTTCAAAGAAACAGATAAGCTCCTTTTGAAACTAATAATTCAAATAAAAGTATTATAAATAATATGATGCCAGTTAAAAAGAAAATAATGATTCAAACCAAGCATTAACATCAACCACTGCAAGAAAAAAAATGCATACCCAGTACATTAAATGTTCGGCAAATTTATTGGACATTATTTATAGACATATATCCAGTATGTTAAATGTTCTGTAAATTTATTGGCTATGTGTCATAGGCATATATAACAACAGATATTGCCTATATATATCAGAAATAAGGGCCTAGAGCATGCCATTTAAAATAAGCTCTAGAATTCAATTTTTTATAGTAATTTTTCTTCTTATTTATAAGGAAAATATCAGTTTCAAAAACTCAAATTTCATAGAAAAAAGAACATAAAAGTGTTTTACACATTTTCTCAGATGCGACTTTTAAATATTCCCGGCACGTCCATTGAGTGACTGTCCTTGCTCCCACAGGAAGAATACGAAGCGTGGAATTTGCAAGATGGGATGCAACCTTCGACAAAAACCATGCCGTTTTTCAATGTACCATCACGCCAAATATTCAGCATAATAAAGATATCCCTCCATCTGGAGAATTTAGTATTCCGTTCAACATGCATACGTATTTCCAAAAGTGCATCGGAAGATTTATCATTTTAAATCAAAGGAAATGCAGAGCTTTTATTCCTGTCTTAAAAGTGGAACCTAAGAGATTTCAAAGGTTTTTGAATCATTGAAAATGTTTTGCAAATTAGAACAAATCGCAGTTCTATTCTTTTTTGTAGTGTTGCAGTCATTATTGTGGAGATAAATGAACAACTTATTAAAACAAAACTATCTACTTCTTTGTTACTTTTGTTACTTTTTTAAATATTAAGGATTTATTTTGGGGTTCCCAAAACATTCACTGTGTATATAATATAATATTCATAATTTTTATTTTAAATGTTAAGGATTTATTTTGCACTTTTTGAAAGTTCCTTAAAACTAAAAAGATAAAAAAAAACAAAAAAATAATATATTTTTCTATTTTTTTTTGTAATCTGAATTTGCATATAATATGATATTCATGTTTTTATTTTTATTTATATATATATATAGTTTTTTATATTGAAAATGAAAAATTAAAACAAATCTTTGTTTATTTTTTTTGCAATGTTTAGTCATTATTGAACATTCATTATACACGGTTTTTATTTTGGGGGGCGGGGGGTATGAATTTTTTTTTTTTTTTAAAATAATTTTACATGGTATAGAATATAATATTCATATTTTTATTTATTGATTTTTTGGGAAATTCCTTTATTGGAATTATAGTTAGGTATACGATTTTTATAAAAGAAAACATAAAAATTAAGAAATATACATAATTTTTTAAAAATATTTTTGTATTTTTTATATATTTTTTTATAAAAATTATTTTGAACGAAAGCTTATAATTGTGAGGCTTAAATATTTGAAAGGAAAATTATTTTCTAAGTTAGCAAAAAGATAATATAAACAGCCAATACAAGATATCATAGTTAACAGTCAACCAATAAAATATAGCATAGTTCATAGATAGCTAACAAAATAAAAATAATCTATCACTCATTCATCAAAATAATAATAAGCATTCAAAATAATGCAAAAAATAATCATGCAAAATAATAATAAGCATAATTCATTCTATATTGCGACTCAAATAAAAATAAACATAGTATATAATTAGTTACTAGTAGACCTTTAATAAGTATTTTATAGGAAAAAAAAAAATATTTGATAAGTAGGTAATTTGTTACAAGCACGGATTTCCAACCAATAACGATATAATTACTTTCATTCAAATTTTTTTATCATACCAAATACATTTATATTCTAAGGGCACTTGATTATTCACGCTTGAATTTCCATTGTCTTTTAAATTCATCAAATAACCTATGCATTAAAAAACATTTTATTAGATGTATGTAAATTTTAATTTATATTCTCTATATTAAGAGAGCCTAGAGAATGAAAGATTTTTAGTGGAAATAATGCGTAATCTCGTAAAGACCCTAAATTTCGTATTAAAATAGCATCATCACTATGCTTCAAGCATGACTTGAGATATTTTCCTTAATCAATAAAGTGGATGGTTTAAAATATTGAGGGATATCTTAAAAGGAGAGAGGGTAATTACAAAGACAATTCTTGCAGAAAATTCATGTTAAGAATTTTTATATCAGTATTAATATATAGATAAATATTTAATAATTGGATTCTTATAAAATGATACTTTTATATTAAATTTTACCTTTTTAATTTTTAGTAAAAATTTTATCATATTACTTATGCGTTTTTTTTAGAGCAGTTTGTTAATATATAAAATTGTAACCATGTTTCCTCCTTTTGCTACTTTATATTAAATTTTACCTTTTTAATTTTTTGTAAAAATTTTATCATATTACTTATGCGTTTTTTTTTAGAGCAGTTTGTTAATATATAAAATTGTAACCATGTTTCCTCCTACTGGAAAAAAAACAACCCCTGTGGATTTCAGAAAAAATGGTCAGTCGCTTCGTGACTCACACCCTCAAGGAAGTACAACACACTCTGCTTATCTTCTCAGAAACATTTAATTTATAATCTCTCACCTGGAGAGTAAATATATTTAACGCATCCCAGAGCATTAATTCGCCTACTGATTATAAGCAGGAGAAAAACTATATATTTCGCGCATATTGCGCTAGTCGAATATCGGGTTTTTGGCTTAGTAGTCAAATACGTACTTTTACGAATCCATAATTATGTCTTTAAAAGTATTTAATATTGTTTGTCTCTAATTGCATGTGTGATTTGTTTGTGCGTGTATAAATAAAACCATGAGCTCTCCAACCTGTGCCTCAAGTAACTCAACAGAACCATACGCTGTTGCAATCTGGTTACCCAACAGGCATTTAGGCCCAATGACATTTAACTTTTCAACTGAAACCCACGCAGTTACAACCCGCACACCAGTAAATTGGGATAAATATATGTAAGGAAAAAAATGGAATAAAATTTAATTTTTCGATGACAATCAAAAGTAATTGCTCAGATTAGCGCAATGTATGAGAATACTCAAGAAAATTATATATTCATACAGATAAGTTATATCTCCACATCTTTTCATACAAGCAAGCTAGATATCAATATCTATACATAGGAACTAGCCTGGTCTTCAGAAGTATTCATATTAACAAACCAGGTCTGCACTATCCATCCACTAGCTTTGCAGAAAAAGTAATGCCTCCACATTTATCCATGCAGTGTAACGTCACTGCCTATATTAGACCTATAACGCCTTCAAAAAGAGGGCCATTTTCAGATTCATGGGAACACTTTAATTTTTATTTACAGACATTAGATATACAGTACTCTATTTACAAAAAAGCGAAAATTAAAGAATTAAATTTGATTCAAAAGTGCAGTTCACTCCAAGGACGGAGTCCTTAGAGTTCTAGAGTCAACGATGAATCTAATGCAGTGCTCCGCGACAGACATTAATTATCACACAGCTTAATACACGAAACCACAAAAAGGCTCATTTTGGAAACAGGCGGAATCTCCAGACTGTCACTTCACAGAAAAAGATAAAAACAACACTTCTAGTTGTTTCTTCCCAGAACACTCTCCCTCCTTCTCCCAAAACTTGCATTTAAGAAAATTCGTCAAGAGGGAGGGGATCAGCTTTCCTCACTTCTCATTGCAGTCGTCACTTCATCAACCCATGGTCTATCACCAATTACTGTGCAACAACTCATGGTGTAATCCATATTCCATTTGTAATTGTTTCGACCTGTGAAGGTCAGACAGGCAATCGCTAATTACATGATGTATCATTATCCATGAGACTGATAATCTGTTATCATATTTGAGTGCCAGGTTGTTCTCATTAGTACAGAACAGTAATTGCATGTAATATAAATATACCCAACACTGTTAATCTGCTGTCAAATTTGAGTGATAAGTTGTTATTTTGTACGTGTTAAATAATATACATACCTCTCTGCTGGGAACAGAAAGTATATATCGCTTTTTCCTATATTTATCGACTATATCGTTTTCCGTGGGAAAACTGCTAAAAGCAGATAAGCCAGGATCCTACATCTATTTATGCAAACAAGTTCAACAATGCTATTGTGATGCAAAACGAATTTGTAAAGGTGAAAGAAATGGCTAGTGGATTCCAGCAGAATTTCAAAAATTCGCCAAAAGGGAATTCGAATGAACTCGTACAAGAGGCAAGCTAACTTTGCACGATACCACTGGGTCATGTGTTGTGGAATAGGGATCGATTAATATAAAAAAAATTCATGTTTATAACTGCAGGAATATATTTCCATCCCCCAATCTTCCTATTCTCGATCTTTTCACGAAAACAGCTATTCCAGAGCTACAATATTTTACTTCCATGCGCAACACGCATATCTAAACATCAAAAAGCATAAGTGCATCTCATGATTCATGTCAGATATGTCTTTCAACGTAAATCGAATCTGCGATTGTAGAGTGAGAAATTCTCTGTGACACGAACATTTGAATTTATATGAAAGATTCATCTCTTGCAGATTCGTATTTCCGTTCAGATAAATCTTTTTCATTCACCTGGTCGGTTATTTATATCCACAAAGTGCGTGAGGACGTAAGAAATCTGAAGCTATCGAAGCCTCGCACTTTGACAGTTTGCGCAGGAATGGATCAGATTCTAAAAACGCGATGTGAAAATTTGAGTCATTTTTCTTTATCTGAAAGGATACTTATCATTGAAAAGTATCTTAAAACGAAGCATGGATAAAAATCGATCTTTTGACTAAAAACACCATTTAAAGAATGATTTTTATGCACTGTTGTTTTTATTCATTTAGCAAGAAATGTTTTCAAAATTAACTTTATGAAAAGTATATTAAGATGATCTAAAAATGCAAAAATTAAAAATTAATTATTCAAAAATTAATAAAGATAAAAAAATCATTTGCATATTAAAAGTCATTTTCCCCTGATGAATTTAAGTCTCTTATGAAAAACAAACTTTTAAAAACGAAAGTGAATAAGCACTATTCAGTCTTCCAACCAACAACAAATTCGCTACTATGTCAGAAAAATAATCCAAAGGATGCTCCAAATGAATATGATCTAGTGGAAACTCCATTCCAACCACCTCCCATCTTGATGGCCTTCATCTGCAATTAAAGACTCATCTGCAAATCATTGATGAAAATAACAAAAAACAATTTAGACAAACTTGGAGAATTTAAACAAGCTATTTCGAAAGTTCAATTTAATCTTAATTTCTTATTACAATCACGAACTAGATTTTTAACTCATTGATTGTTATTGATACTGATAAAAAAATGAAAGAATATTCTTCCTTTTTTGCTAATTTGACACCTTTCACTCTATCTTCACTTTCGATTTAAGAATGAATCTTTAAACTTTTTTTCCTTTTGAAGCCACCATTGATTCTCAATAACTGGTGAGTATAGTAAAAAGCCTCTTGACTTTCATTGGTTTTGAGGGAGATCATTTCTCCCTTCCCATAGAACTGACCCCCGACCTCACTTAATTCATCAGCATTTCGTCTTGCGTCCTCACTCTGGACAATGTCCGTGATGAGGGTCAAAGATTTCTTCATATAACATTTGTTGAATGTTTTAGAAAAAAAATAAGATTAAACTCCTTTTACAGAAAAGATTGATCTAAAGATTGCTATTAAAATAGAATGAGCGACCTGATGGCCAATTGGCTAAAGCTCTGGTTTTTGGTACCACAGACTTCAAGTTAGAATCCTGGCGGTAGGATGGATGTTTGTTAGAGGTCGGAATCCACGTTAAACTTTATGTCCCGGTCTAATTAGCCTAAAATGTGCACAAAATGACCGTAGAGTGACAAACCAAACAAGAATGAAATTCCATTTCAAATTCAAAAATTGAATTTTACTATGAAGACTGCAGATATTTTTAAAATCAAAAGCTATCCGAATATATATTAATTCTAAATTATTCGTAAAAAATTATAAATTATTTTGACAATTTGAATATTTTTTACAGTGTTTAATAAATAAATAACTTGATTTTTTTTTTGGTTCAAAATATATGAATATTCATTCATTTCCTTTAGTTTAAATAAAATGCAAAATATCAAATTACTGTTTGTATGTATATGATTTAGTTTTGTTTAAAAATTTTATTTGACAGATTGAAGTTTTTAAATACAAATAACTATTTACGAATACTCTATACTCTCAATGTATATTTGTTGTTCCATGTTTATATTGCAAAACTCTGGAGAGAATTGTTGCTTCATGGATAAATACGTCTAATTTATTGTAAAAAAAATCGAAATATAAGTAAGCTGCCGCCAGAGGAATTATAAACTTCTTCATCTGCGTGGGCGTGATCTTGCTTGAACGAGCAAGAAATGTAATATTGACAGAATGCGTTTGGTTTTTGAATAAAGGAGTTGAGTTTTTACTGTCCACTGAGAGCACATGTGTTTTTATTTGGAGAGAGGAGTCAAGCATTTTGTCCATTCAAAAGTTAGTTTTGTCGATCAAAATAGTTTTCTTTTTAACCTTTAATAGTAAGCCCATCAGTCTAAACAAGTTGTTTGCTATATATATAGTACATTCCTAGTAAAGTCACATAAATAGATATTGCCTCATTTCTAATGATAAATTTTATGTTTCTCAAATTTATAATATCGTTGTTATTAAATTCATTTATTATGACAGTCTTTGCAACACATGCATCCTCTACAAACCAACAAATCCTCCGCGCTCACTTCTGTTATCTATGACAATATTGTGTCTTTGATTTGAATGCTTCAAATCATTTTAAACCTTTTTTTTTTTTTTTTTGCTGGCTACTTTATGTCATGAAAAAGTGCCACGGTGCATTGATATAAACTACTTCTTGTCAGAGAAAGTCTTAAGCATATGTCATCTACAAGATCACGTTTCTGTTTTGATTTGTCTTAGAGACAATTTTATTTGCACGATGCTTAAAAGATTTCAATGTTTTGGCTAATTGTGGCTTATATTTTAAAGATTTTAAAATTCTGCTCATTAAAAAAACAAAGCAAAAAAATGTCTTAAGGATTGAATCGAAAGTTTTCCTACTTCTATTTAATATTTTAAGGCTTTAGTATTTATAATGCAGCTGCCCGATTCATCATCATTTATCGTAGTGAAGGTTCTCTATTAACTTTGGCATATTTCTTCAAATTTCACCTATTTTTTTTTTGTATATCCTTTGTATCTTAAATTATTTCAATATGGCAGGCTAATTGCTTCCCCTAGTTATCGGATTGGACTGGTTTGTCACACTACGGTAATTTTGTGTAAACTTTAGGCTAATTAGACCGAGATCTACAGTTTAACGTGGATTCCGGAACCACTCACAGACATACATGCCCCCGCCAGGATTCGAACCTAACGCCTGTGGTACCAAAGACCAGAGCGCTTAGCCAATTGGCCATCAGGCTGCTCTTTTTATCGAAATACATAAATACGTCGGATTTACGCCAGAGAATCGAATTCAGTTTAGAGAGTAAAGCGTATTAAGTATATTATAAGATATTTTAAAATTTTTATAATATGCAGGCATGCAAGATTTGCTCATAAACGTGAACATTTTAATTAGCTACCCATGAAAAATCCAAGTAATAAATTCTGCAAAGCAATCCATTCAGAAATCCAACTCATGGCCCAATAGCAACATGCGGTAGCTAGCGTGCAGGAGGGTTGAGGTTCTAATTCGCTGTCGGCATTGTTTTAGTCAGTGCTTTCAGAAATGAGGAAACTCGATGACGATTGTGGAGTGGGAGAGGCGATTGTCCCATATATCCCACTATCACACATACTGCTATCCCTAAAATTCCTCCCGGGAGATATAGTCTCCCCCTCCTTACCCTTCTGGGGGTTGTTAGTGGTATTCATAAAGGGAATGTAAGACCAACCAATGTTAAATAAAAGAACCCATTCAGAAACAGGAATATGCCGTTATTGTCTGTTTATTAAGAACAGAAAAAAGGGAAAAAAGAGCAAAAGACAGTAAAAAAATGCATACATCAGTAAAAACACAAAAAAAAAAAAAAAAACTGTACTACATGACTGCAGACTTCTAAAGAATATGCAATAAAAAATAAATAGTCTTCATCTTAAATAGATAGATAAAGTGCAGTTTTCCATGAAATATAATCTATGAGCTAATATAAAATTTACTTACTAACCTACTTTGAAGTAAAAAAAAGGACTTCTAAGAAATTACCCAATCAGAAATAAGAAGTTTCCTTCTTTTTACTTTCCATAACGAGTAGAAGAATCGAAGATATGATTTTCAACACAATGAATAAGCAGTGAATAACTTGAATCGATTCACTTACAAGTTATTTTTGTGAACTGATTGAGGAATAAATACGCAAATGAATTGATAATGGTATAAGTAGTAGTATATTAATTACAAAATACACTCAAGAGCCAAAACATTAGGACCACCTGTCAATAACGAGTTGGCCCACCTTTGCACGCAACACAGCTTGGCATAGATGCCACAAGTCATTGGTAGATGGCCGGAGACAGATTGTACCAGATGTTTAAGCAACGGTCACGCAAATCCGAGATATTGCGAATTGGTAGTCTTTGAACTCTGAGCTGCCGTCCCAGGACATCCCAAATGTGTTCTATCGGATTGCGATCCGGTGAGTTAGGCGGCCAGGACTTTAACTGGTATTCAGCATCATGCTCCTGAAACCACTCCAACACAATTTTAGCCTTGTGACAAGGGCGTTGTCCTGTTGGAACATTCCATTTCCAGCTGAAAAACAGAGGCCATATAAGGGTGCAACTGGTCCGCAATGATGTTCAGATACCCTGTAGGATTCATGGTCTGTTCTACCACAACCACGGGTCCCAGAGACGACGCCCAAGAGAACATCCCCCAAAGCATAATACCGCCACCACCGGCCTGTGTATGACGTACTGTACATTGAGGGAGCAACTGTTCACCTGGAAGACGGCGTATCCTGACACGGCCATCGGCGTGATGAATGACAAACCGTGATTCATCTGACCAGGCAACTCTCTGCCACTGATCCATGGACCAGTCACGATGTTCCCGGGCCCAGGGCAGGCGCAGTTGGCGATGACGCTTGGTCAGCAAAGGCACACGAGTGGGACGTTTGCTGCGTAGCCCCATATCCAACAGTGTCCGCTGGACAGTGTGCTCCGATACTATTCTACTTGGCCCTGCATTGTATTGGGCTGTCAGGTGAGCCACTGTCTGGCTCCGGTTTTGCTTCACCATGCGAGACAGTCTCCGACGACCTTTTTCTTTGAAGCGTGTGGACGTCCAACACCATGTCGTCTACTGCTGGTTTCACCGTCATTCATCCACTTTGCATAAGTACTAACAACTGTAGATCGCGGACAACCCACGAGTCGTGCAGTTTCGAAAATACTTGTTCCGAGCCATTACAATCTGCCCTCTATCAAAGTCGCTTAGATCCGCAGCCTTGCCCATCACGCGCAGAAGTAAGTGAAAGAATGATTCTTTAGACTCTCCAGCAGCAGTTAAATACCACTTCCACCTGATTACGTGCATTTCACGTCATCCAGGCGAGTTCATTGCAAAATGTAGGGGTGTTCATAATGTTTTGGCTCTTGAGTGTAAGTACCAGTTGGTTTAATTAAGTAAACTTTTAAAAATAGGTAAAAAATATCATAACACACACACACGTATATATTATAATTATCTAAATAATGCTTACACATTTTTTTTATTCTACGCCCGTTACTGATCTCTCAGACTCTTGTCGACGAGCATTCCAATAGAGTAAAGAACGATAAAACCAATCACTAAAGGCATTGACAGTAACACAAAAAGGGATACAGTTAAGTACAGTAGGGTATACGATGAGGTGCTCTCCAGTCATGGGCACGCCATAATCGCAAAGGGGGCAGATATCTATAGCAACCTGTCCTATTCTATACAGATATCTCTGTAAGTAGTCATGACCCGTGACAAGGGTAAAGCAGGCCACGCCTACCTCTCTAGGCAAGGAATTGTGAAATCTCGTTGACTTATTCAATTCAATATTTATTATTTTTTAAAACAATAGAATTATTCAGCAACTTACTGTTATTGTATTATGCAATGTTTTTTTTTTTTCGCAATACTAAATGATCCCACAACGATTATAAATGTACTGTAAATAATATTACTGTTACATCTTATCCTATTATCACAATTTCACAGCAAGAATTATTAGCCTTTCATACAAATGTTCTTTTAGAAGGGACAGATGAAACTCATTGAGCTTCCGTTGAATTTAGTTATAAATTCACAACATTAGATAAAAACAGCATTATGCAAATTTACATGACTTTTCAAGAAATCATTTGCCTTTTCAGCAAAATATGCATATGCGAAAAGTTTCCTTTTTACCTCCATTCTTATGATTTGGAAGGAACAAAATAATCATATAAATGACTGCTTCTTCTGAATAGTCCAACCTCTTCGTGTAGGAATCACAAGGAAAAAAAGTCGATAGTGAATCCAGTACCAGAGTATACCATCTGTTATGTGACCAATTCCCCATGGTGAAAAGTTTCCCTTTCCTGAAACTCGAAATGGTTTTTTCATTGATCCGAAGGAAGATCAAGAATCAATTTCTTGTGATGATCTGCTGTCTTCTACATCTAGTGCTGAATATAACGATGCCGCTATATCACACATTCTGTCTCAAGAAGAAATCAATAATAACTTCAGATATCTATAGCCGTTTAAAGATAAGGCAATGCATTATGACTTAATGGAATTTACTCCAAAAATGTGTTCAGGTAACTTTATTTCATAATCGTCATAAGAAGTTTCTTCCTTACTTTATACAGGAAAAATTTTTTTTTTTCTGTTCTTATGTAAATGGTTCAATGGCGACTCTCACAATAGAACATGAATCTTTCCAATAGCAGATTTTCTTAGATTCATATCAGAAAATCAAAGCAATATTGCTGCATAATGGAAATCAACTTCAATCCATTCCAATCGCACTCTGTCTGTATGAAAGCAATTTATGAAAATTTGAAACATATGTTGAACTGTCTTCGATACCACAAGAGCATATTTGTTGAAACCTTCAATACATCAAGACAGATTTGTTGTGATTTGTATGGTGCCGATGTCTACATACAGGCTCTTCTCATGAGTCTTTAGAGTGGGAAGTAGAGCCAAAACTTTACATCATATTAAAATTCAATGACCACTTTCACTGTTATCAGAATAGGTAGGCGGGAAATATTTTGAATTAATTTGCTTAAAACACCGGGGAGAGTACCAAATATTATTCATAAACTTTTCAAAAACTGTATAGCTCTGATTTTTCATAACCCATAGAGAAAAGGAAGATAATCCGCCATGTCATTGTCTCTTAAGTTCAGATAGAAACTTCTCGTAACTAATCGTAATGGAACACAAAATATTTCCTAAATTAATTTGCGTAATGCGAGGTACATATCGTAGCGTGTACAGAATATTGTTCCTAAATTAGTTCAATCGAATATTTCTTATAATCATTCAGAATACCCAATTAATCATCATTTTATTATCCATAAAGATGAAATGGTCATCACAATGGGAACACAAAATTTATGTTAAATTAATTCGTTTAAAAAATCGCGGTATTGTACTATAGCAGTAATACCTTAGTATCATTATCCATATGTTAATTCATAATTTATTATCTATTTTTTATTTATTCATAATTTATTATCTATTTTTTTTAATATTTCTCATTACATTTCTGGAATTAATTCGCTCAAAACATAGCTTAGAGAGCATACATTATTATTTATAAAATAATCTAATCAAAGTTATTTTATAACCCATTCTGAACGGTTCATTAGTTCATGATTCGTAACAATCATAAAAAAAAACTATCGTAAATCTTACTTTTAAAAAACAAGCTAATAAACTAATTTATTTGCATTTTTGTGACCCATTCAGAAAAACAATATACTCCATAATTTCACGGAACATTAAGTTCATATGGAATCTTCCCTCTTAATACAATGGCAGTGTAAAAACATATTTTAAACTAATTCCTTTAAAACATATCGTAGCAAGCACATAGTATTATTCATAAATTAGCCGAATGCTTGAAAATAAAATCATTATTCGAATTATTTTTATAATAAAATCAGAAAAACCAAATAATCTACGCTTCATTGTCCATTAAAATCAGTTGAATATTTTTACTATGTCCTAGAGTATCTCGTATTGATTCACTCAAAACACTGCGTAGAGTATTATTACTAGAACAGCGAAATAAAACTAAAACAAACATTAAACTCGATATTTTTAAATCAATTAATCCATTATTTCATTATTCGTCTGAATTAAATGAAATTCACAACATGAACACATAACATTTACAGAATTAATTGGCTTAAAAACACACCGTAGAGAGCACAAAAATACTGTTTATAAAATAGTTCATTCCAGTTGTTTATAACAATTTAAAACAACCGGACAATCCATCATTTCATCGTCCATTGAGATCACATACAAATGTTTCAGTGACCTTCATATGAAAAACAGAAAATGTATAAATTCATCCGTTAAAAATATATGGTAATGAGTTCAGAATACTATTCATAAACTAGCCAAAATACCCGTTTGCACGAATTATTTTCATAACACAATCAGAAAGGCCAAACATTCTGTCGTATCACTGCCTTTTATTAAGATCACATAGATATTTATTTTTCATTACAATAGGAATATAGAACATAACTTGAATTAATTCAATTAAATCGTGATGTAACAACGTAGCTCGCAATAGTAAAATAGACAATATTATAAATTAAATCGTTTAAAACATAGCATGTTATCTAGTATCACCGTATAGTCCCTTTCATAAATTAAACAGCTGGACAAAATCCACTCTGAAAAGCAGAAGGAAAATAAACACATCACTTTTTGAATGACTGAAATACTTCTGCAATCTATAAAGAATGTTATTTGTAAGCGTTCACTTTTTATAATACATTCAGACAGGTCAATTCATTGATGTAAGGTGAACAATTTTCTGTCATTACAAAAGGGCACATTCATTAATTTTATAATTTAATGTATTATTTAATTAATTTTTATAATTTAAATTATAATATCATAGTGAAGTAGAAAGCATTAGTCTTACACAAGCCAATAATAAACAAGAAACAAGTTCACTAGAATATTTTTCATTATCCATTTAGAATATCTAAACAATCCATCTATTCAATGTATATGAATATCTGAGAGAAAATTGTCTGCTATAACAAAAGGAACTGGAAGCATATCTTGAATGAATTTGCACAAATTATGTAACGCCAAGTAAATATTATGATTCACAAAATAGCCCAAAATCTAGTTCCTTAGAATTTTCGTTATAGCCAGTTCAGAAAATGGAAAATACCCAACTTTTCAGTGTCCCTTAAGAACAGACGGAAAGTTCAATATCACCACAATGGAAAAGCTGAGCATGCTTTGAAATGATTCGCTTAAAATATATCATGGTGAGTACGGAATATTGTTCGTCAACAACAAACCACTCACAAAACCCAAAGAATTCATCATTTCATTGTACATTAAGTTCATGGAATCTCTGACATCACTTATGGGAACTCAGAAAATTTTCTGAATTAATGTATTTTAAAATTATCGCGACGTGCTGAAAGTGTTATTTATTTAATAAGCTGGCATGTGGCGGCCTGGTGGCTAGTTGGCTCTGGAAGTTTGGAAGCTCAGGCTTCAGGTTCGAATCCTGGCGGTGGCATGGATGTTTGTTAGTGGTGTTTCGTAATCCATGTTAAAATGTAGGTACCTATCTAATTAACCTACATTGTGCAAAAAATGAACGTAGAGAGACTAATCAAACCACAGTCGAATATTTCTTTATAACCATTCGTAATCCAAAAAAATCTATCATTTCCTAATCCATGAAGATAAAATGAAATAATATCAATCATTACAATGAGAATACAAAATCTATCTTGAATATGTTTTAGTTAAAAACAAATCTTGGTGAGCAGAGTATTATTTAGAAAATAGTTAACTAGAACATTTTTATTACCGATTCAGAAAAGCCAAAATAACCATCAATTTACTAAACATAAACTTCAGAAGAAATCGTCTCGTTCATCACAATGAGAGTGAGGGTCATATCTTGAATAAATTGATTTAAAACAAATCTTAGATTAAAAAAAAAAAAAGTATTTTCAGTGACTAAAAAGCCAAATAATTCATAATTTCTTTTTATCCATTAAAATCAGAGTTAAAGTCATTTTCGATTTTCACAGTGGATACGCACACCATATATTAATATAATTCAAAATATCTTAGTATCGTAGTATTCAGAAAAGCCAAGCTATACAGAACAATAACTTTTTCTAGAATTAAGTAGCTTAAAACATATTTTACAAAGCACGAAATATTATTTGTAAACTAGTTCACTCAACATTTTAGAGGCAAGTTTCACAAAAGCCAATCAATTCACCATTTCCTGATCCATTGATATCAGATGAAATTTTTCATTCATTACAATTAGAACACCAAAATATATATATTAAATAAATCCGTTTAAAACATATCGTAGCGAGAACAGACTATTATTTATAAACAAGTCTAACCAAACTTTTCAAAACCCATTCAGGAAGCCCAAACATTTCAGCATCTCATTATCAGTTAAGATGAAATGAAACCTTCTTTGTCGTCAGAATGGGAGTATAGAAAAATATTTATATAATTTTTGAATAATTCGCTTAAAACCCTATTTTACAGAGAACAGAATATCATTCTTAAACTAGCCTAATCATGTTCACTAGAATTTATTTATTTATTTATTATTATTATGAATGAAAATATTCATTGTCCATGAAGATCTGAAGGAAAATTCTGTTGTCATATAGAACATATCTTGGATTAATTTGTTTAAAATACCTCACCACACACAAAATTTTCTTAAACTAGCCAAAACAATAGTTACCACAAATTGCCGTTACCCATTCAAAATATCGAAGAAATCCAATATCTTATTATGCAGTAAAATCTGCTCTGAATGAACGAGTGTCTAGCTCTCTGGCGCTCGGTACCACAGGTTTTCGGGTCCCGGCGATGCCGTAGATGTTTGTAGTGGTTTGGAATCCACTTTACGCAGTAGGTCTCGGTCACATATGACTGTAGAGCGTCGTGGAACAAAGTCAGAATTCTGCCAATGGGGGATCCATCACAACAGAAGCTTCCCCCTTTCCCTTCACCCATGAGCCCATACGAGTCTAGATGTCTACTAAGTGGGATAAGAAACGACAGCATGCATTAAAGTCAGATGAAAATTTCTCGGCCATAACAATTGGAACACATAACTTTTCTTTAATTGATTCTTTCAAATCAAAACTTCCTTTCTGCACAGTGTATTACTCAAAAACTAGTTCAGTTATTTTTTTGTAACCCATTCAGAAAATTCAAACAATCCATAATTTAATTCAATATTATTTCAAAGGGAAACTTATCTGTCATTATAGTAGGAACACAGAACATATATTAAATTAATTCACTTAAAATATATTGTAACTAATACAGAGTTACAACTTATTGCTATATGTGAGAACACAACTTATTTTTTTTGGGAATGTAAGGATGTTATACCGTGAATAACCTTTAAAACTTTTTGTGATCGAACTACACTTACTCTTCTTCTTTTTTTCTTCTTCTTCATCAAAAATAAAAAACCTATAATGATTCTTTTACAAAAACAACTGTCTGTACTAATATTGTACTAAACGTTTTTCGCTAAAGAACAAACCAAACCAAACAATATAAAAAATACTTAGATATAAATAAAAATTCATACTACAAACTGGAACATCTTATACATTGAAATAAGAATTAAAAAGTTCTGCCTGGTTAAAATAACTTTTTTCACTGAATATTATAAAAAAAAAAATGCCAGATAAATTATAAACATAGCAGATAAAAGTGACTTGATTTTTTAAACCAAAGGGTATTTTGCATGTAATTGAATGTTTTTTTGGATACATCTTTTGAACTTATTCACTTGTTTTTTTTTTTTTTTTGTATAAATCATTTAATAATTTATATACAAGTGAAAGATCCGTTACACAAGTCTTGTTTTTCTTACATTGTTCAATCAAATTCTTTTTATATTGATTTATATGTATCAATGATTGGCTATTTTTAGTTGATGAAAATAGCTGATTGTATTTTTATTAAAAAAATCGTGTAAAAATTGAATTTAAATTCATTTGCATGTTGTATGGGAAAAAATACTTTTTTTCTGCTCTGAATGTGACTTTCGATGCAACAAACAATTATAAATTGCAAGCGTTATAGAGACACCTCGTTTTAAAAGCAGTGACTGCAATGGACATCATCAGTATATGCGAACCTTTGTTCGCATGCATGCTGGTTGGGCAAGTTACTACTGAAATAAGAGTCAGTTTATTTAAACATTTATAACAATTATTTAAATTCCTTCTATTAGCTCACACTCTCCCTATATATATCTTGTTCAAATTTTCAATCATTCATAAAATACTTTTTATTCATCCACTCAAGTTCAAATAAATTTTTTAAAAGTGTAGTGGATGACACTTGATGTTAATGCAGTGTTTTCAAATATTAATTCAGTAATTAAAATGAATGAAAATTATTTATAAAGGACTTTCTTCAATATAGTGAAAAAAATAGGAATTGACTTAAATTGTTTTTTTTTTTTTAAATATTAATTGTTTTTTTATATAATGAATGTTTTAAAACGATTAGAAAAGAACTATAAACAGTATTCTCGCTACGTTATATTTTCAGTTATCTTGATTTCATAGCTCAAATTTTCTTACAAATGTTTTGAGTGAGAAAAAAAAGAATGTTTTAAGAAGGTAATTCTAATATTATTTTTCCATAATTTATGTAAACCAGAGTAAATTCTACTGATAAACTTAAAATTTTCTTTTTTTCAATTTTTAAAGTTCAGTTCTTAAAATACAAATTTATAGTTTAGTTCTACACCAACTTAAAACTTGCTATACGTACATAAATACAAGATGATAGACATTCAAAAATCCCTCTAATACTATAAAAACAACAACTGGAGTTTATATATATGACAATAAATTCTGTAGTACTTCTTGTAAAACTAAGAACTCAACGATTGTTGTATACACTGAAGTGACAAAAGTCATGGGATACAATATGCAAATTTTCAGATGGCAGTAGCATCGCGTAGGCATGGACTCAACAAGTCGTTGGAAGTCTTCTGCAGGAATATTCATTTCTCGATTGAGACGTCCATATTCATGTGAAGAGGTTTTTGACGTGATTTTGGGCACGAACAGGGAATGTCCCATAAATGCTCGAACGTGTCGGGGAATGTTCGTTGGAGCTTCAAACTAAGACGCATGGGTCCGGTGCCATTTCATAAAAATCGTTTGGGAATTCAACATTCCCAGATCCACTGCTGAACAATTTACAGTGTGCCGAGAGTATGAAATTTCAGGCATAACATCCCATGAAAATGGACAGCGCAGTGGTCGACCGCCTGCACTTAACGACCGACACCGGCGACGTCTGCAAAGAGTCGTAAATTCTAACAGACCAAGCAACACTGAAATCAAATAACCGCAGAAATCAATCTGGGACGTACAAGGGACTTGTCTGTTAGAACTGTCGTAAAAGAAATTTGGCTTTCTTGAGCTATTCCAGCAGAAGACCGACTCGAGTGCCTTTACTGACAGAACGACATCGCTTGTAGCACTCTCGTGGGCACGTGAGCATATCGGTTGGTCCCTAGATGAATGGATGATGGTCTTGGACTTCATGTACCCAAACAACGATGGGATTTTTATGGATGACAATGCGCCATGTCACCGGGCCACAACTGTTGGTGGGATTGGTTTGAAGAACATTCTGGACAATTCCAACGAATGATCTGGGAGATCGCCCGACATGAATCCCATCGAGCATTTATGGGACATCATCGAGAGGTCTGTTCGTGCCCAAAATCCTGCACCATCAACGCTTTCACAATTATGGAAGTCCCTATCGAGACAGCATGGCTCATGAATATTCCTGAACAGAAGACTTCCAACGACATTTGAGTCCATGCCACGTGCTGCACTTCGCCGGGCGAAAGGGCCGACACGATATTAAGGGGTATCCCATGACTTTTGTCACTTCAGTGTATATTCCAATCATTTCATGAAAACAAAGTAATTGAAATTTCATTCCAATGGTTTAAAATTTAAAATAAGTTTTTTTGACTAAACTTCAGCGAAGAACAATTATTTAAATGGTTGTTCTTAGGATTATTAAACATAAAAAAATGTAAAAAAAAATATTTTATTGTAGCCTATTGTTTAAATCAAGCATAGTGATTTAATTTCAACATTAATTTGCCTTAATATATTAAAAGACAGTTATTGATAAAGAGAATGTAAAATGAAACTCTGAATTACTTTATAATTTTAAACAAATGCCTCACAACACACACACACAAGCGCGCATGTATATTTAGATATTATGCATGCGTGCGTGCGTGCGTGAATAAAAGTTTGAAATATTTAATTAATTTGATTGGTAAACGTTTAAAATCGTGATCACTGTAATGGGCATGTGTAATTTCTAGATGATCAAATTAGTATTTCGTTGTAGTATAAAGGATGTTAGATACTTGTTTAGAATGCATTCAAACATATTAACAAAATTCGGGCCTTTTATCTTCTTATTAAGGCATTTACCAATAATGCAAGTTAAAAACGAATGGTCTGAGAATGAATTTTTGGTACCAAAAAAATATCCAGTAGTTTGACAAATGTCCTATCGGAAATATTTCAAGATATTCTAATCTTCTTTTCGTATTCGAATATAGTTTCAGCATGATGAGATTATTTATAGGTTCATTTATGCAGTACGCAAAAGAATGACCTGGATGCTACTTAAGGAATAAGATTGATTTGATAAAGTGGACTTGCCGATTTACCAGCATAATCACCTGATTTATTATATATATATATGTACTAAATCAGGAAGGCTTTAGTTCATAACCAATCGAGAGGTTCTCGCTGCAAAAATTTCAATTGTTGCTTTAGCCATTCGGAAAATGTTTAACATCTTTAAATGAGATTGCATTGTTAATTCTCACAAACATGCATAGCCACAATAGGGCAGACATTTTTTAGAACAGTTTTTCAAAGAAACCATTGATATCAGTTAATCGCATATAAAAATAAAAATATGTCTTATATTTTATGCAATTTTTGTAATGGGGCTCGTTATTTATATATATATAGCGATTCATTATTTTTTACTATCTTTTGAGATGTGTTCTATGAATTTAAAATCATGCCGTATAACTATTATGATAGTAATGTATATATTTAGGAGAATCACCCAGATTAGTGAATATAATTCATCATTTGTTCAGGTTAATAAAAATATAAATGAATAAATCACATAAATTTCCTATATTCCCAGCACTAATATTTAGTTCATGATTTTTCATTAAAGCCTGTTCGATAGCTCGGTCACAAAAATAAACTGAAGTAAAAAACGTCGACTGTATAAATTAATCTCCTTTATTTAGGCAGCCATCAAGCTCGAAGATGGACTACCACACGCAACCTTTCTCGTTGGTTACACTTATTGAACTCTTTTACTTATACAGTCATCAAGTTCGAAGATGCACTGCCACACAACCTTTCTCTTTGGTCGATGAGTTTCAACTCCTTTACTTATGCAGCCATCAAACTCGAAGATAGACTGCCACACAACCTTTCTCTTTGGTTGCAGAAGTTCAACTGACTCTTACATTCTTTCTCTCTCTCCCGTCACCTCACCCCCTGCCAGACACCCCCAAAGACAGGATGTTTTTCTGGGCATAGGGCGTTGACCTCCCCTATGCAGGGGAACCTGGGTTTCGACGTAACATATCGCCACCCATTGATATGTTTACTAAACATTCAATAATATACAATAAATCATTCTAACATACAAAATTAACAATTCTAAACATATAATAAGTCATTGAAAAAATGAATATATATATGTATACATTGTACTAAATTTAAACAAATTACAAACATAATACCATGAATATAAACAAAAAGCACTCTAAAAGGAAATTACTCTGGCATAGGCAAAACACACACTTTTGATACTGGTCTCTTAAAAATTCCACTCTGGATTTTTATATTAAGCACTCTGATTTTATTATCAACACCATAATAAATATCAATTACTCTGCCTAAAGACCATTTGTAAGTAGGTAAATTATCAACCAATAGCACTAAATCACTAATGATTACATTGTCTTTTTCAAAGACCCATTTATTTTTTTGTTGCAATTCACTTAAATAGCTACGGTGCCATTTTCTCCACATTAATTGAGCTATTTTAGTTACCCTTTGCCACTTATTAAGATCATTATATTTTAAATCAATTAAATTAGGCTCTAAAATAGCGTTCATTGATCGATTAATCAAAAAATGGGCTGGAGTTAAAACTTCGAAGTTATCTCTATCAGTAGAAATTGGACTCAAAGGTCTAGAATTCAAAATTGCTTTAGTTTGTATACATATAGTTAAAACTCTTCATAATTTAAGCTAGCACCTTTAACTACTCTTCTAAAATGAAACTTAAATGATTTAAAGGCCGCTTCCCAGAGACCACTAAAATTTGGGGCTCGAGGGGGAATAAATTTCCATTTGATACCTTCTTCACATAAATATGAAGGTAACTTAAACTCAGGATTAATAACTAATTCATGAAACTTTTGAATTTCTCTGTTCGGTTTGAATTTCTCTTTTCTCTCTCTGAGGAACAATCAAATACTCGTAATTTCTCAGGCCGGTAAACACCATGATGAGTTGCATGAGTAGCATCTGGTACTTTTTCCTCAATTATTTTCTCACATGTAGAATTTTCACTATCACCTGTTAATACCAATTTCTCAAACCCTTCTACTGGCCAAATTTTTCTCAATTGAAAATCAACTTTATCTGTGGATAGTCCACAATGTTCTCTACATACATTTCCTGTGGTGCTGCACCCAGACACCACAAAGCCAAACACAGTATTTTGAAGAATAAGATTTGAATTTTCTATATCTCTCTCCTCAATATTATTTTCTTTCACAGAAGTACGTGGTCGATTAGAAATCATAGGCTTTACAGGTAATGCAGGCTTAGAAGGAACAACAGGTTTTACACTGCGAGACTCAATAGATTTAGGTTTCTCTTTACTTGCTTCTAATACAGATGATATTGTTGAAGGAATATGAGAGGTTCGAGTTTGGTGGCGAGAAGTGTTGCTGTTTGAATCACTTGATTTCTTGGATTCGTTCAAATTCTCTTTTGTACTGACTTTGTTAGAAACACCTTTTCTGGAAAAATGTCAGTTTTTTGCACTGTTTTGCTGTGCAGAAGTATTTGACGAAAAATAACTTGAATTATAAACATTGGAAAATGGTCGGGGGAGTAAGATTACACACGTTTGATGTTGGCTCCACAACTGATAATGAAGTAACATTTTTCTTATTAGAAGTTGAAGAATCTAAACTATTGGGCCATGACTCATCTTCAGTTGAGGAAGACAAAGAGTCATCACTCACTCCTTTATTATAGCTAATTTGGGAAGTTTTAGCTGAATCCCTTTTCCATTTCTCAAGTTCCAACTCTTTTTCAAGTTTGGCCAACTGAATGTTCTCTATCTCTAATTTTTATTTCACGTACTCGTTTGTCCCACTCGAATTTTTCTTTCTCTAATTCTAATTTAATTTCACTTTCTCGTTTGTCCCTCTCGAATTTTTCTTTCTTTTCCCTCCTTTCTTCTAAAACATCATCCACAAGATTGCGCACTATTTCAATCCTGCTTCTATAGACATGACTGGATTTTGATTAGGTTGATCAAATCTATTTTTCTAGCATTGACTGGAATGGTTAAGCCCATCTCTTCCGCTACCTCTTTTAGCTCATCCTTCTTTAGATTTAAAGAAACAGACATTATTTATTCACTTAAATTCACTAACAATGCACTGCAGAACTTAACAAATCTGTCAAACTAAACACTCTAATTCAACACCTTAATTAACCTAAATTAACACAACAAACGAACGCAACTAACACGTTAGAATTATTAAACTTCCCCTATCGAACTCATGGTAGAATACAACAAGCGATTCGTGGAAATTCATTGGATCACTCTATCTCAATGCTCAACTAATCCGTCTCCGGGAGACTGGACCAAAATGTTCGATAGCTCGGTCACAATAATAAACTCAAGTAAAAAACGTGGACTGTATAAATTAATCTCCTTTATTTAGGCAGCCATCAAGCTCGAAGATGGACTGCCACACGCAACCTTTCTCGTTGGTTACACTTATTGAACTCTTTTACTTATGCAGCCATCAAACTCTAAGATGCACTGCCACACAACCTTTATCTTTTTGGTATGCAAAGAAAGTTCAACTTTGGTTGCAGAACAACTGACTCTTACATTCTTTCTTTCTCTCTCTCCAGTCACCTCACCCCCTGCCAGACACCCCCACAGACAGGATGTTTTTCTGGACATAGGGCGTTGACGTCCCCTATGCAGGGAAACCTGGGTTTCGATGTAACAAAACCCATAATAAGGCAATAGGATTTTGTATTAACCGATTCTTTTGCTTAGTAACAGTTGGATATTGTCAACGCTTATATATTTTGATGATAAAACAAAATTTGTTGACTGAAAGTGTAAAATGACATTTGGTTTAATGGATGACATAAATACAATTGTCCCAAATCTAAACAAAATGATTGTAAAATTATTTACATTTTTAAAATAAGCGATTACTTATTTAAATAAGTGATTAAGTGATACTACCACTATGATACACTTTAGAAAAGAGTTAATTCATGATGTAAGAATAAATGTATTCGCACTAAATACCAAAAACTTAAAATTTAATTTTAATAGGGACCATGCAAAAGTCAGCAATAATTTTTAATAATTTAACTGTTAGAAAAAGCAGCTTTTAAATTTTGTTCAGTTCCTTATCAGAGTCAACTAAAGATTAAATTATTTGATGAAAAATATCCAGTGTCGATAAAGAGCTTATAAGGAGACTTTGGAGCTGCACTTTTTTTGCTGGACTAATGGACAGCAACCACTCAAGACTAATGGATAGAAAGCACTTACCCTTTATCATTCATCTCTTATTATGCTGGTTCTGCATAAACATCCGAATATATTTGCACATGGCTTTCGTTTATAAGTTTATTTTGCTTGTTATCCAGCAAGTATGGAAAATCAAGTAAACAACTAGAGGATTAATTTATATTTAACAATGAATTATTATTTTAATTCATCTATACAATATTTTTAACAATGATTTTAGTAAATATATATTCAAGATCAGCGTTTCATTTTTGTAAAAATGCTGATATCACTTTTATAAATAATTTTGAAATTTATGTGGGGATTTGCGCCTACGCATGGTCACAACTTACATTCACATTTTACCAATTTGTCAGGTATATTTTTAAGACAAATCCTAGATCATAAGAAAAATTTCGAAATTGGACTGATATTCGTTAAGAAATTACCCAATTAGATTTTACGCCAACTTGGCGACTTTTCATGGTAGGCAAAGTTTTCATGATCGACTTTATTTTTAGGCTATTGTACTACTGTTCATAGACAAATAAACATATAAATCAATTATACTGACCGCTTAGTTTCAATCACCTATAATTTTCTTTAATAAATAAGGGAAAATAATAAAT
The DNA here is from genome assembly GCA_021605095.1 of Caerostris extrusa. NCBI lineage: Eukaryota > Metazoa > Arthropoda > Arachnida > Araneae > Araneidae > Caerostris > Caerostris extrusa. Next base: position 43,570 of record BPLR01006430.1, read on the forward strand.
AAAAACATCCCATTTAATCTTAGATTCCTGTACCTCCTGGCAAAAATTCGCCAATATCGCAATCCTAAGCATATTATCCATTAATATAGGTTAAAGTAGTTCTATTCAAGGAATTCTAAAATTCTAAGACATTTGATAGCCATAAGAATAAGTTTAGGAAACGGATAGGGGGGAATGTTTTTTATTTATTAAATAAAATTTTAGATGTGGCAATTCAGCTGTTAATATAATTAATTAATTTATTTATTTAACTTCAGTGTGTAGAAGTAAAATAAATATTTAACTGTAAACATAGGTCCCGTTTTTTTGTTAGGCCCCCTCTCTATTCCGCAGTGGACTGGAATCCACTACAAGTCAACTGTTTTTTATTTGATACGCTAAATATGCCAGAAGGTTAACATGGTCATCTACACTCAAGAGCCAAAACATTATGACCACCTGTCAATAACGAGTTGGCCCACCTTTGGCGCGCAACACAGCTTCAACCCGCCTTGGCATGGATTAAAGGCTCGTTCCCACCGAGGTGAGGGACGTGAGGATTCAAGAGGCAAAGCGACAAAATTTTCGACCCCTTCACAGCGAAACGTCAGAAATAGCATTACGCCTAGTGAAAAACCGCTTCGAGTTGAAAGTTGGGCAACTCCAAGCGGCGGACTGCAAACCGGTTTCAGGCGACCGCAGTGAGGCTAGTGATTGGTCAAATTTTTCGCTTTCATCTTCTCGCCTGGTGAGCACGAGCTTAATACCACCACTTACCAATACCACTTCCACTAATCACATGCCTTCCACGTCATCCAGGCGAGTTCATTGCAAAATGTAGGGGTGGTCATAATGTTTTGGCTCTAGAGTGTATATCGTTGGATATCGAAGAACGTGGAAAGTCTGTTGCCTGCAGAGCTGCTCTCGAATCTGATAGAAGCACCACTTTTACAGAAAACTCTGATTGGCTATGTGCAATATAATAAGTAGATAAATAAAATTAACTAAATGACTTGAATTTGTAAATGGGACAAGATTTTGTATCTTGAGGCAGAGGATGCTATATAGGAACTATTGTTTTAGCTATTGTTCTGAAGTAAAGGCGTCTCAGAATGCCATTAAAAAACATAAAGTCGCATGTATTCAAAAGGCTACAATTTCCGTACACCTTGCTTTCGTTATATCTGTAAACGAAAAACATAAGGCCAATCACTTAAAAATTGCTGTGATTGATTTGAAATCATTATCTATGGATGGCTATATGTGGTATAATCTAAAGTTGGGAGTGGAAAAAACTTATACGTGCTTGCAAACGACCGAAAAACAAGGAATGATTGTGGTAACTGTCAGGCTCTAACTGATAAATAAATGTAACTTACATGAAAATTATGTGATTTTTGCTAATTAAAATAATGTTAAAAAACAATAAAAGGAACAAATAAAATAAACATACTTCCATAGTTCACATTAAAAACATATTTGTCTGATATCCATGTTAGTAAGGGAATTATAAGTTTTTATTTAATTAACATATAATTAAGCAAGTTTTATTTAAAACTTGCTTAAATATGTGTTTGATATAAAAAAAAATATGTTTTATTTTCTGGAGAATGGCAACGCCTGCTTATATGTGTTAGCATTATATATAAGAGGAAACAAATATTGATTTTATAAGCAAAATTAAGTTTCCTCAATAAAAATACGTTTATTAATGTTTTTTGGAAATGGAATTCTGAAAAATGTACGTACCCAATTTAGATAAATAATATTTATATTCATTTCAGTTTCCAGATAAACAATTTTACATTCAAAATAGTATATAAACTCAAATTTTGTAAGCTTTCTCTATCTTTTTTGTTAAAGTAAGTTTTATTACTTTTTTAAAAAATAATGAGACCTTTTACAAGTATATGTTTTATAAATAATTTTCTTTGCTTTAGCAAACCATTTTTCGACGTTTTTTTTATGAAAATTTCCTCTTCCGAATTCTTAGAAACTGTGGCACATTAAAGGGAAACATGATGTTAATGATTTAAAAAAGATATCTGATGATTAGCTTTGTTATAAAGTAACAAATTCAAAGTAATAACTATTTCAAATCAATTTTTTTTTCATTTATTGTCTGAAAATTAAAATTTCTTTTATTTTTAATTCATAGAATTATAATTAAATTTTTACATTTGAAATATTTTAATAATCTGCATTTATTATCTTGAAAATAATAATTCATATAATGATGTCAAGTTTATTAAGAATTTTTAAAAAATATACTACCTTTTATTAATTACAAAAATTTCTTTTTTTGAAATGAGGAAGATATAATAAAATATACTTTGTGCAAATTAGAGGAAAATTAGGAATAAATAGTTCATAATAATGATTTATCAAATTAATAAACAGCTGAAAGAATTTAAATTATTATTTTTTATTAATGTTATCACGTGTACTAATTCTATAAATAGAACATACATGAAGTAATTCAAAAAATAGTTAACATTTAAAAGTTTTTGTAATAAAAAATTGAGAACAATAAAAGAAGCACATTTGAAATGCGTGATGTTTTATTTACAATTTATTACATAAAAATAAAATGATTTTATTAATTTAAGATCATGTATATTTTTCATTTAATTCAAAAAAAATGTTGCAAAAACCAGTGAATAATATTTCATAAAAAAAATATTATGAATTTATGAATCATATTTACTGAAGAACTCATGATTTAGTTCAAATTTTTTAATTAAAGTGTAAAAATTATATTGAAAATTATTAATTACTATTTATTATTATTATTATTATTTCAGTTCATGGTTTCCCAATATTTTGAAACAAATTATTATACAATTATTTTTGCAATTATTTATTACAATTTACGTTTTTATTTATTAAATATTGATATACTGTTTAATAAATTTAAAATAATTTAATTTTCAAATTTCTAGATAAAAGTAAACTTTTATTTTCTTCAAAAATAACAAAACAAACACATTTTTTTTAATTTTTAAAATTTATAAAAAGTGCAATTATTTATTACAATTTACATTATTTTATTTATTAAATATTGTTATATTCTTTAATAAATTTTTAAATAATTTAATTTCCAAATTTCAAAAAAAAAAATAACATTTTATTTTCTTAAAAAATAACAAAGAAAACAGGCAAATTTTTTTTTAATTTAAAAATTGCTAACTAGCAAAACGAAAAACCTTGAATACGAAAAGAAAAAGGTAAAAATGATTTCTTTTATATAATTAACTCAAATCTTTAAGTTCGATTCAACTTTAGGTGAGGTTGAAGAGTACTTTTTCTACTTTTACAAGGAAAAAAATAAGATTCAAGTAAAATAAGAAAGACTTCGTGTTTCTTCCAAAGATAACATAGCTCTGTATTTACTATTACCCATCTAATAGTTACTACGGCACAAACAAAAGTTATTTCTTTAATCAGCTTACTATTGGTGAAAATCAAATTATTTGCTAATATAAGTTTGTACGGAACCTATTATAAATCATTACCAGGAATTACTATTATTTTAGGTATATAACAAGTATTTATTAATATTAAAAAAATATATAAAGTGAATGCTTCATATAATATAAAATTAATTAAATTTTTACATAATACATAAATTTTAATTTTTTATTAATATTTTTTTTTTTTATTAATAAATGAAGGTTAAATAAGAAAGGCAGATTGCAAAAATGTTGAGTATTCCAATCAAGAGGATATGAATTATATGAGATTTCAATTTAGTACAGAAGGGAACTGTTTATTTAAAAACTGAAATTTAAAAACATATAATGAAAAATTTAGTAATATTATTAAGCATTTTTAATTGAAACGGTGTAAATCCGTGTTGGAAAAAAAATACTGATGTGTTTAATTAAACAGCCAGAAGTAAACAGTACATATATCATCATTAGTATATAAATTATGGTATATATCATAATTTCTTTATATATATCACAGTATATCATTAGTATATATATATATATATCATAGTATGTATATCACCATCATCGGTGCAACAACCCCATGGTAGGTTAATGCCGTCTACTTACTGGCAGATTTCGAAACATGAAACATTTTTTATTTTATGGAGCAGGGTTGTCAGACCTACGCCTAACGATCTACAGTCATATTAAACCTGAACCTACGGTTTAAAGTGTATTCCAAACCACTATAAACAGCCATGGCACAGTTGGGACACTAACCTGAAGGCTGTGGCACCGAGTGCTAGTCATTCGGTCATAAAGCCCCTGTTATATATAACAGGAGGACTGAAAAGTTCATGGGCTGACACATAGATGGCGCTACTAGTATTAAATCCATATGACTTTTAGTTAACCTAACCTTCAAAAGACACGTGTATAAATTTGACAGCTGTTGCACTATTAGTATGTGAGTTATTTTTAGTGAAGCATGCATTTTTGTGTTTATCACGTGCAGTCCACTCGGCTGACTGTCGATTGGACTCCGGTGTGAAATGATGGAGTCATGTTTCATCCATTGTTACATATCGACGCAAAAATTTGGGTTTATTACGATTGAACAGCTCCAAACACTGTTTAGAATCATCTATTCGTTGTTGTTTTTGGGTCGATTGTGAGCTCTTCGCGGCACCCAGTTTGAACAGAGCTTTCGCATATCCATATATTCATTCACGATATGTCCAACACGTTCCTTTGATATCTTTAGGGTCTCAGCTATCTCAATCAACTTCACTTGACGGTTATCAGAAATTATTTTGTGGACTTTTTTTGATGTTTTCGTCAGTAACAGCCTTTGGGGGCGTCCACTACGTGCATCGCCCTCAGTGCTCATTTCGCCTTGTTTAAATTTAGCAAACCACTTCTCTACGGTTGATTTTCCTGGTGCAAAGTCCGAATAATGTTTATCAAGCCAAGCCTTGGCTTCAATAGTATTTTTTTTCTCCAAAAAGCAATCATTTAATTAACACACGAAATTCTTTTTATCCATTTTTTTCAAACTAACAAAAGTTGCTTCATTAAAAATGCTATAACTCACATACTAATAGTGCAACAGCTGTCAAATGTATACACTTGTCTTTTGAAGGTTAGGATAACTAAAAATCATATGGATTTAGTACTAGTAGCGCCATCTATGTGTCAGCCTACGAACATGTCAGCCCAACTGTTATACATGCATATAATTAAGCAAAAAACACTCAATTCAATTCGAACGTGAAAATTAAATAAATATTTAAATAAAAAAAAAAGTATTTAAAAATATTTTTCTTAATTCAAATATTAACGATAAAATTAAACATTTTTTGTCAAAATAAATTAATTTATATTACACTCAAAGAAAATGAACCGATTTACTATCAATCTCCTCTTAAAATAAAATTAAATTAGATTCAAGTACAGTTGAAATGAAATTTCCTTTACTAGCCTAAAAAATACTACATGTAACAAAAATTTAATTTTTTTCTCTATACGTAATTTTTTTTTTTCAGACAGAATTTCTTTTCTTTGTGGACTCACCTCACGTAAGGCTCTTAACTGCATCTTCCTCATTTATTTTTAGGAAACACGAAAAACACTACAGGTAACGAGACTTTCTCTAGTAAAAGTAGCGATTTATGTTCCTTCCGAAAACAAGAAAGTTGCTTAACTAAAATTCATTTATAACTAAAACCATTTTGGTATTATCTAAAATGATTTTGTAAAATCAACACACGTGTCAATTTTTTTTTTTGTGCATTAAAGAGGAAATGCATTTTTACTGTATTCTGAAATATTTTTGAAGTTAGGAGAAAAATTATTGCTATAGGTAATTTATTTAATGAATTTTAATTTATGGCTTTTTATTTTAATTTTAAATTTATATTACATCTTGAATTACTTTTCAATCAATAACTTACTTTCAGCTAATACTTTTATAGAAAGTATTCGTTGATAATAGAAAAACAGATAGAAAGACACGTTCTACTATAGGCAATCTATTTTTTTATCTAAAAATTGACATAAAACTAATTCAGTATTAAAAATAATGTAAATTTGTAAAAATAATGAAGTGACATAACTTGGTAGAGTGCTATTGCATTGTTACCATGGTAACAAGAACAGTCACGTTGTAAATATGTGCAACATAATTAATCTTTGAAAAGTAAATTCATTAAAACATTATTAAAAATTAAATAAACAATTGTTTTTATATTCCATTTTCAAAACAAAGACAAAGACATCAAGAAAAAGACACATTCTCTTATGGGCAATCGTTAATTAAGATTCAGCATTAAGATTTGTAAAAATACTATGTGCCATGCCTTTGCAAAGTTCTGCTGCATTATTATTGTAGTAACAATAACAGTCAAATTGTAAATAAAGACCGGGTAATTATGGGCAAAATTGTCGAGTGGTTAAATACTCGTCTCACGCAGAATTCGATTCCAAGTTTAAGACAATTTATTCAAAAATTTCTACTAAATTCTACAATGATATGCGAAACATCAATAACCCTGTTTTAAATATCCTACAAAATTACGATTATGATATTTCTTCCCGCAAACATAGCAAAATACCTCGCACTGTTCTAAATATTTTAAATTAATTCCTTACAACAGCCTAGATGAAAAAAAGTTCGCTTCTGTTTTATTTATTTAGTATTTTTTTTTTTTACATGCAACTGATTTCCTCAACATCTACACTTTTGAAATTTTTGTTATTTTTATTTTTTTAATTTTATTAAATAAATAAATCTTTTTAAAAAATGGGCATTTAATTATCTATTTTTCTTATTAACTCAAAGGGCATGAGACTACCGCTATGTTTCAACATTTTACAGTGAAGGAGTTAGTGGCCGCTACGCAGCCAAAGATCTCTGTGTTAATCTACAATAATATAACAGGGTATTAATCTTTGAAAGTTAAAGTCATTAAAAATAAAAGTTAAACATTTGTTTTCCGTTTCAAATTTTCATTATAAATCACTCAAGTATGAGTTTGAAATTTTCTTTTTAACCTAAAAATACCCTTTACCTTAAACTAGTATTAGTTAGTAAAAAACGCAAGTTTAATATATAAGGAATTGTGACTTTTCTTCACTCGTCTGAGGTTGTTTCTAATCTGAAATAAATTCAAGTGAGACTCCAAACTGTTTCTTTTGAATTTTTTTTTAGATAACAAGAAAACGTAAAGAGCTAATTCTGTATTAAAATTTTTTTAAAATAATATGTGGCATAGCTTTTCTAAATTTTAATATGCAATGAATTGTGACTTAAATAAAAAAAAAAAAAAAAAAAAGAAATGAAATGAACTACTTCTGCATTAAGATTTTTAAAGTAGTATTTTTCATATTTTATAAAGTTCTGCTGCATTGTTACTGTTGCAACAATAACAGTCGCGTAGAAAATATATTCTAGATACTTAATCTTTGAAAGCGGAATTAATTAAAAAATTATTAAAAATAAAAATTGAGCATTTTTTTTTTTCCAAGTACAATTTTTTTTTTTTAAATAAAAAATTTTTTTACACGTATGAGGTTGTTTCTAATCTGAAATAATCTCACATAAGATTCGAAACTGCTTCTTTTTTTAAAGAACAGGAAAACGAAAAGAGCTAATTTTTATTAAGATTTTTAAAAATAGTATGTCTCACAGCTTTGTAAGTTCTGTTGCATTGTTACTGTTGTACGCTGTAAATATATTCAGGGTAATTAATCTTTAAAAGTTAAATTCATTAAAAAATTATTGAAAATAAAAATTAAACATGTACTTTTCTTTTTTCGTTTTAAATTTTCGTAATAAATCATTCAAGTATGAGTTTGAAGTTTTCTGTATAACTTAAAAAATACGCTTTAACTTAAACAATTTTGTAAAAAAAAAACAAGTTTAGCATGTAATAAATTGTGATTTTTTACTCGTAGGAAGTTGTCTCTAATCTGAATTAAATTCACGTGAGATTCCAAACTGCTTCTTTTTCATTTTCGCTTTCAATTTTCATAAGAAATCATTCAAGTATAAGTTCCAAGTTTTCTTTTTAACCAAAAAAAAAAAAAAAAAAAAAATACCCTTTAACTTAAACTAGTCTAGTATGTAATGCATTGTGACTTTTCTTAACTCGTCTGATGTTGTTTCTAAACTCACATGAGACTACAAACTGCTTCTTTTTGCACTTTTTTTTTAAGTAAACGAAAAGAGCTACTGGTAACCAGACGCTCGCTCAAGAAAAACCTGGTGTTTTCTTCCAAAAGCAACAAAGTGTCTCTACCCAACTAAAAGTCACCCATAACTCAGTGCCAAGGTGGGCAATTAATCATCCCCGCTGATAATGGACAGCTGCATGAGAAAAAAGTCCCTGGGCAGCCAGGAAAGCTGATCCACGGAGGCTTTAAGTAATGAGGGCTAAAGGATTGGGTCATTACTGATAACCAGTTGTGGCCCCGAATTTTGTTTTCGGTCACACTCCATAATCTGCTGATGACAGTCATCTTTATCACTCTGGTTACGGTAGATGATGACGCATTTTCTCTTTTTCTGCAGAGCTAAATATAGCAACCGGGAGATTTTTCACACTTCTTCTTCTTCCTGCTAACTTTTCTTTCTGGGGCTAAATGGCAATTTTTACTTTCTTAAATGGTGGATAAGAAATGATATTAGGAGATGGGATGGGGGTTTTTATCTTTATAGCTCTAATTTTTTTAGCGGTTATTGTTGGAAATTATGATATACAGTATTCATGAAGCATATCTTTGTTTTTGTTATTAATGTTGTTGTTGTTATCGTGCCCTTCATGGAAGGAGGGAAGAGGGGTGCAGCTTCTGTTCTGATGGAGCACCCGTAGGTAGAAGTCTGACTTCTGCTCCGTGACGCTCTTACAGTCACAAGAGACCGGGACCTACGGCTTAAAGTGGATTCCGAACCACTACAAACATCCATCGCACCGCCGGGACTCGAACCCGAAACCTGTGGCACCAAGCGCCAGAACGCTAGACACTCGGCCATCCAGGCTCCTTTTGCTATTAATAAATGCAATAAATTATGATTTTAATTTATTAATAAACTCTATAATTTATAATTTGAATTTTTGTTATTAATACCAATAAAGTATAACATGGATTTTTGTTATTAATAACAACATGAATTTATGTTATTAATATATTGTTATAACATCAATTTTTTGTTATTAATAAATACAATAAATATTTGAATGTTTGTTATAAATGCAATAAATTTGAATTTTGTTATTATCAACAACATATTTATGTTATTAACATATTATTATAACATGAATTTGTTATTAATAAATGCTATAAATTATAATTTGAATTTTGTTATTAATAAATGCAATATATCTATAATTTCTAATTTTGTTATTAATAAATGCAATAAATAATTTTAAGTTTTTATTAATAAATGCAATAAAATAATTTTTTTGTTATAAATGCTATAAATCTTAATTTTAATTTTTTATTAATAAATGCAATAAATTATAATTTGAATTTTTGTTGTTAATAAATTTAATAAATTATAATTTGTTTTTTTGTTATTAATAAATGATATAAATTGTACTTTTGTTATTAATAAATTCAATAACTTAAATTTGAATTTTTATTATTGATAAATGCAATAAATTATAATTTTAATTTTATTATAAATGCAATAAATTATAAATTGAATTTTGTTATTAATAAAATGCAATAAATTATAATTTGAATTTTGTTATTAATAAATACAATAAATTATAATTTGAAACTTTTTATTAATATAAATTCAATAACTTATAATTTAAAAACTGATTGAAGGCATTAAATATATATAGTCGCAAAATTCGTGAACAAATTATAATAAGTAATTTTTAATTTAATATTTTTTATAATAAACAATACTTTACAGTATAAATATTTCTACTTATAGCGAATTCTTAGAGATATAAGGACTTGCATATTTTTCCAGCTCTTGATTTTTAATGTTCATTTGTGTAGCGATTTTTAAACGATTTTGGAGCCATTGAAATTATTGTTCAAATAATAAATTAACATTTTTTTTCCCTTTTTTTCCTTAATTTATTGTCCCTAATAAATTAAAAATTTTCCCTTTTCTTCTTCAATTTTTTTTTTTTCTCTAATAAATTAACATTTCTTTTTTTAATAAATTTCATCATGCTTTGAAAACAGGATATTTTTAGAAAATTATCAGGGGCGTTGCAATGCATTCATCTTTAATTACTTTCCGGAATCCATCAATTGTGTTGTATTGAGAAAGGACTCTATTAAATAGACCAAGTTCAAAATAAACAACAAATGAAATATCAAAAAGCTTTTGTAGGCATGAAAATATATGTAAGCTATAATTAGGCCAGTCATAGTTTTTCATAGAATAAAGGGCTAAATTTTTGAAGTATAACTTTGTCTTGGTGCTGTCTTATTTTTGAATTATGCTTTAATTTAAATAAAAGTGAGTTCTTTTTGTAAGTATACATCACAAAATATTGTGATAGTATGAATAGCTTATTTGAAATGTTTTCTGATTTTGTATTTATAGTTTCCTATTGAAAAAAAGCCTGCTAAAATCTTAATAAAATTTCTTAAACTTCATATTAATAAAATTTCTTTGTATTGTAGTAATCAAGTTCATATATTTTTTCCTCTTACTTTTTTAAATAAATATATATATTCTTTTGTATGAACCAGGATTTATCAATAATTAGAACAATTCCTAACTTCCTGCTAAATAGTTTTCAGACATTCAGACAGAAGTCAGACATTTTCTAAAAACAAATAAACTTTATGTAAGCCATATTACTTGGCACAGCAAGTAATTTTTTTATGTTTTTTTAGATTTCTTAAGTAGTAAAAACTGTAAATCTTATTTTATAGTTTTGTTTATTGCTGCAATGGATGCACTTAAAAGACTTTGCAATTTACTGATATATATGGGAATTTTCTATTGTTTTCAGTCTGCTTTATAGAAACATAAAAATAAAAAAATAATAACAATTTCTGTACACTTTAAGATTTTCTTTCTTCTTAAAAGTATTGATTCCTTCAGATAAATGATTTTGCTTATTTTTACACTTATAAATTTTAAAGGTATGCCTTTTTTAATCATTATTAATTACAAATAAATTATATATATATATATATATATATATATATTTATATATGTATGTATATATATCTTTGAAATGTTTAAAAACATGCAAACAAGATTTACATTGAACGATATGTTTTAAAAATTCCAGTGATTTTTATTTAGATATATATATATATGCATATTTTTATTGTTTTGAAATAATACAGTTAAAGATACTTTAAAATAATATATTATTTGCAAAATTTTTATTTCACAGTATGTACATTTTTTAAAATCTTTTTTCGAATGGTTTTAAAAAATGTGTTAATATTCTCTTTTGGTGGTTTTCTTAATAGCATTTAACTTATAAAATGTATTGCGATATCAATAGCAGTCTATGTCCGACTAGTAAATATTATTATAATCATACAATCTACAATTTTCATAAATGCTTGCCCAAATTATGAATTTTTGTTAGAAATACTGTCTGTTTTCGGCAATAGTATGGCAGTTGTAATGCTTTAAAGCGAAATAAATTATGCTTCTTTTCAGAAAATAAAGCATTTTGACGCCTTGCTCGTAAATTCTTAAATTTTGAATTTTAGCAACTTGCTTATATGTAGTTCTGAGGTAAACAAGAAAAACTAGAAGAAAGTTCTGAGGTGAAAAAGACCCTTAAAACAAACCTACAAACTTCTTTCAACGATAAAACGTGGAATATATGTGTTTCACCACCCATCCCAATGGACTTGTTCCGTGCATTTTTAAATCAAATTTCCGACTCTCGACAGGGCATGATTTTCTTAATTTACAATTGCACCGCATTGGTGTAGCTACTGGTGATATATCTCTTCTGGTGCTCGTCAGGTGAAGCCATGGACATTTTAAATTTGACAACATGCACTGCACTTGATTTTAACTTTTAATTCTGATAACTTTAAGGTAGGCTTTAGTTTTATTGGGCTGCTAGAGCTCTTATGACGGATATCGCTACAGTTTGATGTAGGAAAAAAATCAACTTGCTTATTTTAATGTGTCTAAATTTCATCTCATTTGATACAAAAATTAAGAGCATTCGAGTTAAAGAAGACGTTTAGAATGACAATAGAAACATTTTACCTCTTGCAAATGGGAAAATGCTGAAATTTCTTGGTAGCCTTCTATAAACCAATATGATATAAATTTGCCATATTTTTAAATAGTCTTAAGTCAAAACCTTGTCAATAATCACGAAAAATATGAACAAATCTAAATATGTCACAAATAAATGCATTATAACTAATCGAAAATTTAAATTTTCAATATGTAAAAATGTTTTTTTTAATTTTACTTATTACTCTCATTTGCTATGATTTAACTACATTATAACAATTAGACTAGCTACCCAGTTAATTTAATTAACTACAGTACATTTTTAGCAATTATAAAAATTGTATTTACGAAAAAAAGCTAGTCCTGTGTTTAAATATAGCTATCAATTTATTAAATACTTTTCTTTTAATTAAAAAGTAATTAAAAGGAACAGTTTCTCCAAATTCAATTAAGTTCAGTGAAACTTTTTATAGCAATTATCTGGAATTATCAACAAAGGGATATCAGTTTAGATTTACTTCATAAGACATTTTGCTTTACAAATTAACTGAAATTTTCTGCTTTGTTAAAGCTTTGTAATCATGGAGATAAAGTGTGCAGCTGGGAATTAATTTATTTGTTTCTATTTCTATAATTAAGTTCGAAAAATAATTTGTTTATCAGTTCCGATAATGAAGTATTAAGAAATTTAATCCTTCTATTAGGAGAGTGATCTATATTTTGTTTGTTTCAATTAAATAAAGTATGTAAAAAAAAAAAAAAATCAGTTGCAATGAGCCTTGAGATACATTTCAATTATAAATAGTATAGAAAACAATTCTACGAAATGTGTTGCATCTAGCAAATTCTCATCACTGTTTCTTATAAATAAAATATTAACATATCTTAATGCAAATTTTGATACATTTTTAAAGTACTAGATCAATTGCTATTTATAGCAATGTTATTATATTTATAGCAATGATATTATTTTATTTGTTTCAAACAAATAAAGTTTGTAAAATAAAAAATATCACTTGTAGTGAGCCTTGAGATATATTTTAAATACATACAGTTACAATAACAACGAAAATACGAAATATAAAATGTGTTGCATCCAGTAAATTCTCATCACTATTTCTTATAAATAAAATATTAACATATTGTACTTGCAAATTTTGATATATTTTTAAAACTCCCAATTTCTATTCATAGCAATCTGGTTTAAAGATCAAAGTAAGTTTAATTAAAATGTCTAGTTTAAAGATCAAAGTACTTTCCACGCAAACTTTGCTAGGTGCAAAGTTTGCTTGAAAGTAAGGTAACGTTGAATTTTGTTTTCGTTCAGACATTTAAATTTTTCTCTAAAATCTCTTTTATTTAATGATAGACTATTTATTAACACAAAGAAAGTGAAAGTTGTTTCTAAACAGCGTTTAAACTGAAAAAAAAAAGATATATAAATAAAATCAACAAATTTTATTATAGTGTAAAAAATCAATTTATAGAAATAACTCCAAAAGTTTCACTTTCTTATACGGGTACTCCATCAAAAGAGAAGTTGTCTCTCTTTATTCCTTCCATTAAGGATTCGACAGCAACAAAAACATTTATTTATAAAAAAGAAATTCAAATTTGAAATTGAAAAAGCTAATTTTAAACACTATTGCATGTATATTGCTAATTCTGCGTAAAATACGCCTATTTAAAATCTATTTCGAATTCTGCTTATAATAAGCGTATTTAAAGTCTATTACTAAGTCTGCCTAAAATACGCGTCTAAACATGTCTGATGGAAAAAAAAAACTGCAATTGAACAAATATCTGTAGTTGTAGTAACAGAAGAAATAGAAAAATGCAACAATGCACAGTGCTTTAGATTCTTGAAAACCTTTCGGGTTTTTTGTTAATATATATCAAGTGCTTCTTAAAGAACATCGTATTTTGATTAAATGTGAAAATACAACATCCTGAATTCTCGGAGACACGAAAAATCTTCTTAAAAGAGTGTCAAAGCACAAGAAGAAGAAGGTAATGCAATTTTCCCATTTCGACACATTTGATTGAAATTTTCATTTCGTTGCTTTCGCCGATCATAAATCTCGTAGTCAAAGTGATTTCTTTCCACGTGCATGTTGACATGAACTCTTCGTGGGTCTGTGGAAGAACATAGATTAGAAAACGGAGCCTATCTCTTTAAAGCAAGCAAGACTGAAAAATACCAAGTTCGAAATGTATTTTATAGGCTATTTTTAATTAACCGACACTGGTTTCGAAAGAATGAAACTTAATGTCTGTCTTAAATGTTGAGTACTGCAGACGAAGCAGTGAAGTGTATTATGGTTGATTTTATAAGGCTCTCTGTATTTATTTTCTAGTTGGAGACATGACTGGAGTATTGATTTCTTGTTCTTTGTGTCGATGATATCGAAAGATTTCTGTTTTGTAAAGAGAAGAATTCGATATTTATTTTAAGATATCGTGTGCTGGAAATGTGTCAAATATTTAAAACATGCATAGATAATATATGTTAAATAAGATTTGAAAATGTGATTAAAATTAATTTCACATTCTTCTTCAATGGCATAAAAGCCCCATAGTGAGCTAAGGATGTCTGCTTTTCTTGCAGATTTCGAGAAAGGGGACGGTTTCAATAGCGTTGTTCACCTTACTCCCCCACACTCTGCAGTCATATTAGACAGGTACCTACATTGTAAAGGGATTTCGAATGACCAGACATCCATGGCATCGCTGATATTCGAACCTGAACCTGTGGTACCGAGCGCCAGAGTGATTGACACGACGATTCAGTAATATGATAGGGGAACCTACGGCTTAAAGTGGGTTCCGAATCATTACAAACTTCACGGCACTGCCGGGACTCTAATCGAAACTTGTGGGCACTGAGCGCCACAGCGCTAGACACTCGACCATTCAAGCCCTTCCTTAGTTGGATAACCTGGTGAGAGTTTTCAGGGTTTTTTCTCCCATAAAATACGCAAATGCAAAGAAGCTCCCCAAAAACTCCTCCCGGAAGGAACTGCCCTCCTTCGTCAACGCCACAGAGCAGACATGGTGCACCAAGGTCCAGATGGTGCAGATGGTACCAGATGGTGCACTCATAGGTCAGACATCTACCTACGAGTGCACCAACGAAACAGAACCTGTCGCACTCTTTCCTCCTTGCATGGAGGATACGACACCAACACCAACATTTATTTATAGACATAGAAATTCAAATTTTGAATGGAAAGCTAATTTAAGCAATACGAATTAAAACAGTTACATTGTAATATATTGCTAATTCTGTCTAAAATATGTTTCTAAACTTAACTTATAGAAAAAATTGCAATTGTAAAAATAGTAACAGGGGAAATAGAAAAAATTAATCGATGTACTGTGCTCTAGATTCTTGAAAAATGTTTCAATTTTTTTTATACATCAAATACTTCTTAAAGAATCTCGTATTTTGATTAAACGTGAAAGTACAATATCCTGAATTCTCCCAGACACGAAAATCTGCTTAAAAAAAAGAGTGTCAAAGCGCAAGAAGTAAAAGGTAAAGCAGTTTTCCCATCTCAACACATTAGTTTGAAATTTCATTTGGTTGCCTTCGCCTACAATAAATTCCGTAGTCAAAGGGATTTCTTTTCCCGTACATGTTGACATTAACTCCCCGTGGGCGTGTGGAAGAACACAGATTAGAAAGCGGAGCCCTCTCTCTCATTCTCCAGCAAGCAAAACTTGAAAATGCCAAGTTCGAAGTGTGTTTTAGAACCACTTTTTAAGCGTTAACTGACACTGGTTTCGAAAGAATGAAACTTAATGTTATTGCTTTGATATATGCAGTCGTAAAAGTCTGTCGTAAATGTTGAATACTGCAGACGAAGCAGTGAAGTGTATTATTGTTGATTTTATATGGCGTCTCTGTATTTATTTTCTAGTTCGTTACATGTCTGAGTATTGATTTCTTGTTATTGTGTCGATGAAATTGAAAGATTTCTGTTTTGTGAATGAAAAGTCGATATTTGTGCTGTAAATGTGGCAAAAATTTAACGCATGCATCTGTAATATATGATTAATAAAATGTGATAAATGTGATTCTAATTAATTTCTCATTGGCGCAGCTGCCCCAGGTTAGGCGAAGGCCGTCTGCCTTGTAGCAAAATTCGAGACTGCATATGTTTGCCTTTTTAACTCGGTAGGAGAGTTAACTCTGCTCTAAAAATTTATACTCATATTAGACAGGGACTTCCGGCTTACAGTGGATTATGAGCCAATACAGGCGTCCATAGTACTGCTGGGACTCGAACCCGAAACCTGTGGCACCGAGCGCCAGAGCACTAGACACTCGTCCATTCAGGCACTGTGTTAATTGGACTACCTGCTGGGAATTTTCAGGATTTTCTTCCATACGATACACAAATTAGGGAAATTCCCCCAAATATCCTCCTGGAAAGCACAACCCTCCTTCTTCAATGCCACAGAGCAGAAGTCAAACATCTTCCTACGGGTGCTCTATCAAAACAGAAACAACCTCCCCTTTCCCTTCCTCCATGGAGCATACGACCACAACAACATTTATTTATAGACACTGAAATGGGTAGCTAATTTAAACAATACGAGTGAAAACAATTTCAGTGTAATCTATTACTAACCTTGCCCAAAATACGTTTCTAAATTTATCTGATAAAAAAAATACAATTGTTAAAAATCTCTGCCGTTGTATTAATGGAAAAAATAGAAAAATGAGACAATGTACTATGTTCTAGATAATAGAAAACCTTTTAATTTTTTATATCAAGTACTTACTAAAAAAAAACATCGTATTTTGATTAAACGTGAAAATACAATATCCTGACTTCTCCCAGACACGAAAATCTTCTTAAAAGAGAGTGACAAAGCGCAAGAAGAAAAAGGTAGGGCAGTTTTTCCATTTCCGCACATTAGATTGAAATTTCATTGGGTTGCTTTCGCCGATAATAAATTTCGTAGTCAAAGTGATTTCTTTTTCCCTGGTACATGTTGACATTCATTCCCCGTGGGCCTGTGGAAGAACAGAGATTAGAGAACGGAGTCCCTCTCTCTCTCTCTCTCTCTCTATATATATATATATATATATATGGCAAGCAAAACTGAAAAAAAGTTTAATTCCAAGTGTATTTTAGATCCAATTTTAATCGTTAACTGACACTGGTTTCGAGAGAATGAAACTTAATGTTATTGCTTTTATATATGCAGTCGTAAAAGGCTGTCATAAACGTTGAATACTGCAGACGAAGCTGAAAATACTATTACTGCTGATGTTATAAACCGTCTCGGTATTTATTTTCTAGTTGGATACATGTTTGGAGTATCGATTTTCTTGCTCTTGTGTCGATAATATCGAAAGATTTCTGTTTTTAAATGAAAGAAATCGATATTTGTTTAAAGATACCATATGCTGGAAATGTATCAAATATTTAACACATAAATAAGATATATGTAATTAGTAAAAAAAATGATAATGTGATTTAAATAATATGATAAATGTGATATAAATTCATTTCCTACACTTCTTTTAGCGTAACAGCTCCATGGTGGGCTATGAACTTCTATCTACTGGCATAAATCGAGACAGGAAATGTTTTCTTTCCACGGGGTAGGGTTGTTATCTCTACACACAACACTGTACAGTCATATTAGAGCAGGGACCTACAGTTTAAAGTGGATTCCGAACGACTACAAACATCCATGGCAACGCCGGGGTCAACCCGAAACTTGTGGCACCGAATGCCAGAGCGCGAGCCACTCGGCCATCAGGATTCTCATTATTGGACTACCTGTGAGAGTTTTCTGGTTTTCCCGTACTACATGCAAATGCGGGGTAATTCTCCCTAAATGTCCTCCCGGAAATCACTGTCCACCTTGTTCAATACCACAGAGCAGAAGTCAGATATCTACCTATGGGTGATCCCTTAAAAAAGAAGCTGGCCCCTTTCCCTCCTTCCATGATTTGGTTTTGCTTGTCACTTTACGGTCATCTTGTGCACCCAAAGGGCTAAACAAACTGAGACATACAGTTTAAAGTGGATTCGAACCATTAACAACCATCCATGCCACCAATAGAAATCGAACCTACAGCCAGTTTTACCATAGGCCAGAGCGACAGCCAATTGGCCCTCAGGCTGCCTCCTTCCATAAAGGATACGAAAACAACAACATTTATTTATAGACATAGAAATTCAAATTTCTAATTGAAAACAGATTTAAAAAATATAAAGGAAAACAATTTCAGTGTAGTCTATTGATAATTGTACATTCTATACATATCTGAGAAAAACTGCAATTGTAAAAAATCTCTGTTAATGTAGTGACTGAAGAAGCAGAAAAAGTGTAACAATGTACTCTTCTCTAGATTCTTAGAAACCTTTCTTTTTTTTTTTTTATACATCAAGTACATTTTAAAGAACATCTTATTTTGATTAAACGTGAAAAATACAATACCTTGACTTCTCTGATACATGAAAAATCTTCTTAAAAGAGTGTCAGCGAGAAGTTAAAAAGTTAGTTAAAACAGTTTTCCATTTCAGCACATTAGATTGAATTTTCATTTGGATGCTTACGCCGATAATAAATTTCGTAATCAAAGTGATTTCTTTCCCCTACATGTTGGCATCAACTCCCCGCGGGCCTGTGGAAGAACAGAGATTAGGAAAGGAGAATTCCTCTATATAGCAAGCAAAACTTGAAAATGCTAAGTTCGGAGTGTATTTTAGAGCCTATTTTTTAAGAGTTAACTGACACTGGTTTCGAAAGAAGGAAACTTAAAATTGTGCATTTATATATGCAGCCATAAAAGTCTGCCATAAATGTTAAGTACTGCAGACGAAGCGGTAAATAGTATTACTGTTAATTTTATAAGGCGTCTCTATATTTCTCTAGTTGGATACATGTCTGGAGTATTGATTTTTTGTTCTTGTATCGATTTTCGGTTTTTGAAATGAAAGAAGTCGATATTTATTTCAAGATATCGTGCGCTGGAAATATGTCAAAAATTTACCACACGCATATATATATATTGTGAGTAGGCCTCAGCATCCTGCAGCGCGGCATGGACGTTCCATGAGTAATCTACTCATGGAGGTATAGGGGGCCGCTTCTTTTGTGTTGGAGCACCCGTAAGTAGAAGTTTGACTTGGATCCTTGACGCTCTCACAATCGTATGAGACCAGGACCTACGATTTAAAGTGGATTTCGAAGCACTACAAACATCCATGGCAACCTCGGAACCCGAACCCGAAACCTGTGCCACTGACTGCTAGAGGGCTAAAGACTCGTCCATTCGGCACTTTGGTAGTTGGACTAAGTGTTGAGAATTCTCCCCATACGCAAATGCGTGTAATTCATCGTAAAAGTTCTCGCAGATAGCGCTACATTCCTTCTTAAACGCCACAGAGCAAAGTCAGACCTCTACCTACGTGTTCTCCATCAAAAACTGAATCTGCTCCCTCTTCTGTCCTTCCATGATTTGGTTTGGTCATCTTGTGTACACGGAGCTAAACAGACCGGGAGCAACAGTTTAAATGGATTCAAAACGCTGTAAAAATCCATGACATAACCAGGAATCAAAACTAAAGCCTGTGATACCAAAGGCCAGGGGTTTAGCCAATTGGACATCAGGCCGCCTTCTGCCATGAAGGATACGACAACAACATTTATTTATAGAAATTCAAATTTAAAATGGAAATCTAATTTCAACAATACGAATAAAAACAGTTTCAGTTTCCTCTACTGCTAATTCTGCCTAAAATATGTTTCTAAATTTATCTAACAATAAAAATTGTTAAAAATCTCCGTCGTTATAGTAAGAAATAGAAAAATTTACCATTCTACTATACTCTAGATTGTTGAAAAACCCTTTCAATTTTTTATATATATATCAAGTTCTTCTTAAAGAACATCGTATTTTGATTAAACGCGAATGTACAAAATCCTGACTTCTCCGAAGACACGAAAATCTGCTTAAAAAAGGGTGACAAATCATCGCAAGAAAAAGGTAACGCAGTTTTCCCGTTTCAACACATTAGATTGAAATTTCATTTGGTTGCTGTCGCCGATAATAAATTTCGTAGTCAAAGTGATTTCTTTCCCCTACATGTTGGCATCAACTCCCCGTGGGCCTGTGGAAGAACAGAGATTAGAAAACGGAGCCTCCTCTCTCTCCAGCAAGCAAAACTTCAAAATTCCAAGTTCGAAGTGTATTTTATAGCAATTTTTAAGCGTTAACCGACACTGATTTCTGAAAGCTTTAATTTTAATTTTTATTGCTTCTATATATGCAGTCGTAAAAGTATGTCATAAATGTTAAATACTGCAAGCGAAGCGGAGAATAGTACTATTGTTCATTTTATAAGGTGTCTCTGTATTTATTTTCTAAATGGAAACATGTCTGGAGCATTGATTTTTTTGTTCTGTAATATCGTAAGATTTTTGTTTTCTAAATGAAAGAAGTTGGTATTTATTTCAAGATATCGTGTGCTGGAAATGCGGCAAAATTTTATCACATGCATATATGTGTACTCAGTTTCCTGCAGTGTGGGACGTACAAACATGAAGTAGTCTACTCATGGATGGGAGGAAGGGAGCGCAACTTCTGTTGTGATGGAGCAACCGTATCTAGAAGTCTGACTTGGTTCAGCGATGCACTTACAATTATATAAGACTGTGACCGACGGCTTAAAGTGGATTCCGAACACTACAAAAATCTATGGCACCACCGGAACTGGAACCCGAAACCTGTGGTACCGAGCGGCACACTCTTTTTTATTTGAAATAACTGATCCGGAGTTTTCTGTGTTTTCTCCCCTACGATACGCAAATGCCGGGTATTTCAACCATAAAACTCCTGCCCGGAAAGCACTACCCTCCTTCTTCAATTCCATAAAGCAGAAGTCACACATCTACTTAGTGGTGCTCCATCAGAAACAGAAGCTGTCTCCCTCTTCCCTCTTAAAAGTTGGTTTGGTTTGCAGCTCTTCGGTCATGTCGTGTACACGAGGGCTAAACAGGCCGGGGCCTACAGTTTAAAATGGACTCCGAACCACTAACAAACACCCATGACAGAGCCAGGATTCGAACCTAGAGCCTGTGGACCAAAGGACAGACCACTAATCAATTAGCCATAAAACCGCCTCCGTCCATGAAGGATACGCAACAACAACAACGACAACAACATTATTTATTTATAGATATACGAGTATAAATTCAAATTTGAAATGGGAAGCTAATTTAAACAATACGAATGAAACAGTTTCAGTGTCTTCTACGGCTAATTCTGCCTAAAATATGTTTCTAAATTTATCTAACAATAAAAATTGCAATTGTTAAAAAGTCTCCGTCGTTATAGTAATAGAAGAAATAGAAAAACTTACCATTCTACTATACTCTAGATTCTTGAAAAACCCTTTCAAATTTTTATATATATATCAAGTACTTCTTGAAGAACATCGTATTTTGATTAAACGTGAAAGTACAATATCCTGAATTCACCCAGACACGAAAATCTGCTTAAAAAGAGTGTCAAAGCGCAAGAAGTAAAAGGTAACGCAGTTTTCCCATTTCAAACATTAGATTGAAATTTCATTTCGTTGCTTTCGCCGATAATAAATTTCGCAGTCAAAGTGATTTCTTCCCCGGTACATGTTGACACTAACTCCACCTGGGCCTGTGGAAGAACAGAGATTAGTAAACGGAGCCTCCCTCTCTCTCCAGCAAGCAAAACTTCAAAATTCCCAGTTCGAAGTGTATTTTATAGTCAATTTTTAAGCGTTAACCGACACTGGTTTCGAAAGAATGAAACTTAATGTTATTGCTTATGTGTGCAATCGTAAAAGTCTGTCATAAATATTGAGTACTGCAGATGAAGCAGAGTAAAAGTATTATTGTTGATTTTATAAGGTGTTTCTGTGTCTATTTTCTAGTTGGATACTTGTCTGGAGTATTGATTTCTTGTTCTTGTTTATTGATTTCTTGTCGATAATATGAGTTTCCTGTTTTGTAAAGGAAAAAGAAATCGATATTTTTCAAGATATCGTGAACTGGAAATGTGTCAGAAATTTAACACAAGCTTATATAACATATGGTTAGTAAAATGCGATAATGATTCAAATAAGTTCATACTATTTGCAGCATTTTTCCCACAAGAAGAGTTGTAGCATTTCGTTCGCAGGATAGAGGAATGTATATTCTTTTACAAGTACATAATAATAAAGATATCATTCAAATTTGTCAGCAGATAAGCTGTGTTATGAGTTGTTATATTGCATGCAATTAGTGTTTTGTACTAATGAGAACAACCTGCCACTCAACAGATAATCATTATCACAGTAATCAAACCTCATGAAACTAGTCATTGTCTATTCGATCTTTACAGGTCGAATCAATTACAGACTGGATATGGACTATGGATTGGTGATAGACCATGGGAGACGAAATGTCGACTCCATTGAGAAGTGAAGCAGACAGACTCCCCCTCCCTTTCTTCGTTTTGAGAATTTTATTAAAGAAGGTTTTTGAAAAGGAGAGGGTTCTGTGACGTGTTATTTTCGCTTTTCTTTGAAGTGACTGAACAGACCGGAAATTCTGCCTGTTTACAAAGTGGGCACCTTATGATTTCGCGTATCATGCCTTGTAATAGTGGGTCTACACTGCAGACTTGGTGCATTAGACTCATCGTAGAATCGAGAACTTTGAAACTGGAATGAACTGCAACTTGATCAAACTGATATCTTTAATTTTCCTTTTTTAAAAAATAAATACAGAATTACATTCCCATGAACTTGAAGAGGCCCTCATATAGGTTTAGTATCCATCTAAACGTTACATATTGAAGCATTACATACTAAATTTGCGTGAACTTACATATGAAATAATTTTTAAATTTTGCATAACTAGATGAAGTAATTTTTTTCCTTCATACTTTACTTAATGTACATAAACAAATTATAATTTTTAGTTTATGTAAGCAATATATTATGCATATTTTTAGTATAAACAATTGCAATAAATAGTTCTACATAGCAGTCATAATATGCAGATATATTGCAACTAACTTTTATTTATAAAAGCTATGCTTTTATTAAATTTAAAACTAATCATTAATTCAGAATAATGAAACTGGGTTTTTATTTATCTATTGCGTTAACAGAAATACAAGCAGCATTTTGATACAGTTTTAAAGTATGTAGGATTTTATACTTTTATTAATATTTTCTCTATGTTGTGTGTTAACGAAAATAAATGTCAATAAGAAAGTTATCGAGTTAAATTTATTCTATTCTTATCTTAATATTAATTTATCAACAGTGAAATGTTAATTCAATATCATATACAAGTCATATCAAATAGAGAACACAATTCATTTTGTTAATATTTTACTATATGTTGTATTTTTATCATGGCCATCATGCATAAATATTTTTACAATATGAAGCTACTTTGAATACTTTCTTAAAAAACAGTATTCAGCTACACTGTGTATAATTTAATATGCTGCTTACAAAGAAAACCTAACTAGCATTTTAATTTAATTTTTTGTTTCGTAAAATTAAATATAAAAACGAAGAAAAATTTGTATTTTCACTTATACTTCACAAATGAGAAAAATATGATTTGTATTCATAGAATTTTCCTTGTTTATTTGCATAAATTTATTTATTCATGCAAAGATATATTTAATGCTTTATGTTTCTATGTTGAAATGAATTCAACTGAAATTGTTAATAAACTAAATAGTTTATGTATACCAATGATGTTACTGCATGTCATTAACTGTGGCATTAAAAAAAAAAAAATGCATTTTAACTAGGAAAGATTATCACCACATTATAAAAATATAATTTATTAATTTCATAATTTAAAAATTTTGGTTGCATATTTACAAAATTACCATTACTAAATATTGTTGTATGCCATTACTAAATATTTAAACCACATATTAATTATTTCTATGCTGAAATGTATTTTATACATTTTTTGTGGTCTAAAAAATTCATTAAAGGATTTTACGAATTAATAACTGAAATGTTAAAACAAATTATTTTTATAATTAAATTTCTTTTTCTACCTTCAAATTTAGTTTTTCTGTTTCTTTTTTTTTGTACATGAAAGATACTAATCTAGCATAAACATTTTATCGTAAAAAAAAGATTCAATATTTTATTTTTATTTTTTTACTTTGCAATTTAAAATAAAAACATTTAAAAATCTTAAAAAGCAGTTTATTTTCCAACGTTTTTTACAAATTGAATTATTAATATAGCCACTTCAGTTTATTTTTTTTTCTCCCTTGCAAATTTAAAATACAAAGTGTTAAAGCTTCTATTTTTTATGGTCATGTATCTGAGCAAGAAAAGTAAAAGAATGCAAAATAATATTTTACGAAACTAAACTTTTTAAAATGTAATTCAATTTTCCAAATTCTTCGCTTTTTTAAAAATTTTTTGTTTAACATACGAGGGAAATAATAAAGAAATAGTTTGTAACAAATTTTTTTAGATTTTGTTTATGAATAAAATTTTTTTTGTGAATTCGTTTATAATTATTTAGGAGATAGGGATTAGGACAAATATCTTCTTTTCAACATATTTATTGTAATAGAGTTATAAAATGCTTTTTATTCAAATTAAATTGTTGGATATATAAACTAATGTTTATTTATGTATTAATTCTAACGTATTTCAATATTTCACACATTCTTTTTAGAATGAAAAATACCACAATGGTAAATATTAAAGTAAGTAGAAATAAATAGGATTAGCTATACTGGGAATTAATAAAATTTGTAAGCATAAGTTGTGAATTAACAAATATTAAATATGATTTTAGCTAACAATATATCTTACTTTTAAATCTAATGTCCTAAATCAAAATAATTTAATTAACATTAGAACCAAGATAGAATCTTCAATTATATCGCACTCTGTATATACACTGAAGTGACAAAAAGTCATGGGATAGCAATATGCAAATTTTCAGATGGCAGTAGCATCGCGTAGAGCAGGTATAAATGCGCATTGCTTTCGCAGAGCTTTCATTTCTGTTCAAGTTATTCATGTGAAGAGGTTTTGACGTGATGATGACCGCACGATGAGAATTAACAGACTTTGAACGCGGAATGTTAGTTGGAGCTAGACGCATGGGTCATGCCATTTCGGAAATCGTTAGGGAATTCAACATTCCCAGATCCACTGTGTCAAGAGTGTGCCGAGAGTATGAAATTTCAGGCATAACATCCCACCATGGACAGCGCAGTGATCGACCGCCTGCACTTCTAACGACCGAGACCGGCGACGTCTGCAAAGAGTCATAAATTCTAACAGACAAGCAACACTGCGTCAAATAACCGCAGAAATCAATGTGGGACGTACAAGGGACTTGTCTGTTAGAACTGTGCGGAGAAATTTGCTTACTTGGGCTATTCTAGCAGAAGACCGACTCGAGTGCCTTTACTGACAGAACGACATCGCTTTGTAGCGACTCGTGGGCACGTGAGCATATCGGTTGGTCCTAGATGAATTTTTGTAACGAATGCTTACTGTAAATATTATGGTATATACTGCGATATACATATAATTATCAATGATCTATTAAATATATAATATCATGTATATATATAATACTATAAATATTATTTAGTAACACTTTGTTACAATGGTTGATGATTCTATCTTGGTTCAAATGTTAATTAAATTAAGTGGTAATTTGGAATTATGACATGAGACTTAAAAGTAAGATATTTTGTTAACTAAAAACATATTTAATATTTGTTAATTCCGAACTTATGCTCACACATTTTATTAATTCCAAATATAGCTATTCCTATTTATTTCTGCTTACTTTATTAATAATATCATATAGATAAAATAATTAAAATGGGTTTAAATCCTCTGAATGATGCATAAAAGAAACTATTATAATTTATCAACTTAATAATGAGCTATTATGATATAAATGAAATTAAATTAAAATGGGTTTAAATCCTTTGAATGATACATAAAGAAATTATCATAAGTTATCTATTAATAATGACATCATATAAATGAAATGAAACTAAAATGGGTTTAAATCCTCTGATTGATGTATAGAAAAAATTGTCATAATTTATATAAAATATCATCACTTCATCATTCCACAATCTGAAATAAAGTAATAAAACAGTCAAAACCAAATCAAGCTCCTCCATTATTATTTAAATTAATAGTGGTGTAATATTAAACTATTAAAAATGAAATAAAGAATTATGGCTTAATCAGATTTAAATCTTGCAACAAGCATGTTAAATGATAAATTCTTAAAGCTAACTAAATACATTCGAGAAGACAGACTCCATCCTGTACAGAAAAATTCGAAAAGGTACATTCCTTTCCAACGAATTTATTCCATAATCCATCTCCCCTTCAACCACTTTACGGTAACCGTAACCGTACTACCTCAGTCGAGAAGCTAATTGCTTCCTCATAAATTGCAAAATCACAATCGCATTCAAGTCGCCACGTCGTCGACTCGATATTCCCATAAACGCGAGTTACAATGAACCCTGAAGGGATTTCCGGATCAGGCAATTTGGAGTGAAAAACACTTCACCCCTAACTATCATATCTCCAAGAAAGTACTTAATTTAATTAACATTGGAACCAAGAAGGAATCATCAATTAAACCGCACTATGTATATATAAAGCACTTTTTTTCTTTATTTCGCGACAGGAATGTTGTAATGAATGCTTACTATAAATATTATTATAGTATATACATTATATATACATACAGCATATAGTAGTACAATACATTATTATAGTATATAATACAATATATATATATATAATTAATATATATTTTTTATCAATTATCAATTAAATGTATAATACTATAAATTGTATAGTAACCTATCGTACAACATCCATGTCAATAAACAAAAAAAAGCACTTACTATATACATGGTGCGATTTAATTAATGACATTCTTGGTTCTAATGTTAATTAAATAAAGAGGAAATTTGGAATTGTGACATGAGATTTAAAAGTAAGATATGCTAACCTATTTAATATTACCTAAACCTATTTAACATTTATTAATTACATACTAATGTTCATAAATTTTATTACTTTTAAATATAGCTAATCCTTTTTTTATTTCTACTTACTTTATTAGTATTATCATATTAGTGGCATCAAATTAAAATCATTTGAATGATGCATAAATAAATGTTCATAGTTTATCTACAGCATCAACATCATCCCATCATTCCATAATCAGAAAATAAATAATAAAAGCAATTCAAAACGAATCAAAATCCTACATCATTATTTAAATTAACAATACTCTAAAGTTAAACTACTAGAAACGGAATAAAAAAGAATCATAACCTAATCAGATTTAAATCTTGCAACAAACATATTAAATTCTAAATTCTTAAAGCTAACTAAACACATTCGAGAAGACACACTCCATCTACTACAGCAAAAATTCGAAAAAGATACATTCCTTTTTCCACGAATTTATTCCGCAATCTATCTCCCCTTCTGCTAATTGCTTCCTCGTAAATTGCGAAATCACACTCCAGCATTCAAGTCAAAAACTCCACTCCAGCATTCAAGTCAGTGAAAAACACTTCACCCATAACTATCATATCTCAAGAACGTACTTAGTTTAATTAGCATTAGAACCAAGAAATAATCATCAATTATACCGCACTATGTATATATAGAGCGCTATTTCTTTGTTTCGCGACATGAATGTTGTAATGAATGCTTACTATAAATATTATTATAGTAAGCATTCACATTATATATGAAATTATTATACATATTTACCAATTATCAATTAAATATATAATAGTATAAACATAGTAACCATTCGTACAACATCCATGTCAATAAACAAACAAAAAGCCCGTTATACAATATAAATATTGCGATATAATTGAGGATTCTCTTGGTTCTAATGTTAATTAAATTAAGTGATAATTTGGAATTATGGCATGAGATTTAAAATTAAGATATGTTAAATGTTTAATATTACCTAAATCTATTTAACATTTGTTAATTCCAAATTAATGTTCATAAATTTTATTAATTTGAAATATAGCTAATCCTTTTTATTTCTACTTCCTTTATTAATATTATCGTATAAACGGCGTTAAATTAAGATCATATGAATGATGCATAAAAAAAATTTCACAGTTTATCTACAATATCATCATTCCTTCATTCCATAATTTAATGTAAAATAAAAAAGCAATTAAAAACAAATCAAACTGCTAGATTATTATTTAAATTAACAATGATCTAAAATTAAACAGCAACGAAATAAAGAATCATGGTTTAATCAGATTATAATCTTGCTGCAAACATATAAATTCTAAAAGCTAACTAGACACATTCGAGAAGACAGACTCCATCTTCTACAGCAAAAATTCGAAGAAGATACATTCCTTTCCAACGAATTTATTCCACAATCCATCTCCCTTCTGCCACTTTACGACAACCGTCTTAGTACCTCACTCGTGAAGCTAATTTCTTCCTCATAAATTGCAAAATCAAACTCCCGCATTCAAGTCGCCACGTCGTCTACTCGATATTCCCATAAAACGCGAGCTACAATAAACCCTGAAGGGATTTCGGATCAGGCAATTTGAAATGAAAATACTTCGCTCCTAACTATCATATCTCAAGAACGTACTTAATTTAATTAACACTAGAACCATGAAATAATCATCAATTATGCCGCACTGTGTATATATAGAGCTTTTTCTTTGTTTCGCGACAGGAATGTTATAATGAATACTTACTATAAATATATTATTATAGTATATAATACAATATATATAAAATTAATATATATTTTTATCACAATTGTCAATTAAATGTATAATACTATAACAATTGTAGTAACCTTTCGTACAACATCCATGTCAATAAACAAAAAAAAAAAAAAAAAACATTTTATATATACATAGTGCGATATAATTGATGATTCTATCTTAGTTCTAATGTTAATTAAATTAAGGGGAAATTTGGAATTGGGGCATGAGATTTAAAAGTAAGATATGCTAACCTATTTAATATTAGTTAACCTATTTAATATTACCTAAACTTATTTAACATTTGTTAATTCCAAATTAATGTTCATAAAATTTATTACTTTTAAATCTAGCTAATCTTTTATTTCTACTTACTTTATTAGTATTATCATATTAGTGACATTAAATTAAAATCATTTGAATGATGCATAAATAAATTTCCATAGTTTATCTACAGCATCAACATCATCCCATCATTCCATAATCAGAAAATAAATAATAAAAGCAATTCAAAACAAATCAAACTCCTACATCGTTATTTAAATTAACAATACTCTAAAGTTAAACAACTAGAAACGGAATAAAGAATCATAACTAAATCAGATTTAAATCTTGCAACAAACATATTAAATTCTAAATTCTTAAAGTTAACTAAACACATTCGAGAAGACACACTCCATCTTCTACAGCAAAAACTCGAAAAACGATACATTCCTTTCCAACGAATTTATTCCGCAATCTATCTCCCCTTCTGCCACTTTATGACAAACCGTCTCACTGCCTCACTCTTAAAGCTAATTGCTTCCTCGTAAATTGCAAAATCACAATCCCGCATTCAAGTCGCCGCTACGTCGACTCGATATTCCCATAAAACGCGAGTTACAATGAACCCTGAAGGGATTTCGGATCAGGCAATTTGGAGTGAAAAACACTTCACCCCTAACTATCATATCTCAAGAAAGTACTTAATTTAATTAACATTAGAACCAAGAAAGAATCATCAATTATATCGCACTATCCATATATGAAGCGCTTTTTCTTTGTTTCGCGACATGAATGTTGTAAATAATGCTTACTATAATTATTATATAATGCAATGTATATAATTTTAATATGTAATTTTATCAAACATCAATTAAATGTATAATACTATAAACATTATAGTAACATCCATGCCAATAAACAAAGAAAAAGCACTTTATATATACATACAGTGATATAATTGATGATTCAATCAATACTAATGCTAATTAAATTAAGGTGAAATTTGGAATTTGGACATGAGTTTTAAAATTAAGATATGCTAACCTATTTAATATTTGTTAATTTTAAACTAATGTTCATAAATTTTATTAATTTCAAATATAGCCAATCCTTTTCATTTCTACTTAATTTATTAATAATATCATATTAATGACATTAAATTAAAATCATTTGAATGTTGCATCAATAATTTGTCATAGTTTACCTACAATAATATAATCTCATCATTTCATAATCAAAAATAAAGTAACAAAAGCAATTACAAACAAATCAAACTCTTGCATTATTATTTAAATTAACAATAGCATAAAGTTAAACTAGTGGAAACGAAATAAGAATCATAACTTAATCAGATTTAAATCTAGCTACAAACATATATTAAATTGCAAATTTAAAGATAACTAAATACATTCTCCATCTTTCCACAGCAAAAATTCGAAGAAAAGATGCATTCCTTTCCAACGAATTTATTCCACAATCCTTCCCCCTTCTGCCACTTTACAACACTACCTCAGTCGCGAAGCTAATTGCTTCCCATAAATTGCAAAAATCCCAATCCCGCATTCAAGTCGCCGCTTCGTCGACTCGATATTCCCATAAAACCCGAGTTACAATGAACCCTGAAGGGATTTCGATCAGGCAATTTGGAGTGAAAAACACTTCACTCTTAGCTATCATATCTCAAGAACGTAACAACTGCAATGTTCTGCTTTTCATGACTTTAAGGGAAGACTTATTACTTCCATGCACGTGCTTGGTTCAGCGTCGAAAGCAATATCAGGTGAAATATCATTGAGTTGGTTGCCGTGTGATCTGTTTTTGAAAAGTTAAGCCTATCCATTCTGATACTAGTAGAATGATATATTTATCTTCGTTCATATGCTTGACCAGTAATTTAAGGAATATATTGCTTTGATAAATTTTTTAATTGTTTAATAAATTATTTGTTGACAACATTAATTGCTAATTGTTTGCTGATAAAATGAATTGTTAATTGTTTGTTAACAAAATTAATTGTTAATTGTTTGTTGAATAAATTGAAAACGTATATTTTCTAATGAATATATCAATCTGCATATCTACATCTACATATACAACCTACACATCTACATATACAACCTACACATCTACATATACAACCTACACATCTACATCTGCAACCTACACATCTACATCTGCATATACAATCTACACATCTACATCTTTTTATTTACAGCTACATATGCAATCTACATCTTATATCTATATCTACATCTACATCTACATCTTATATCTATATCTACATCTACATCTACATCTTATATCTATATCTACATCTACATCTACAATCTACATCTATATCTTTTATCTACATCTACATCTTATATCTATATCTACATCTACAATCTACATCTTATATCTATATCTTTTATCTACATCTACATCTAAAATCTACATCTTTTATCTGCATCTACAATCTGCATCTTTTATCTACTACAATATCTTTTATCTACATCTACATCTAAAATCTACATCTTTTATCTGCATCTACAATCTGCATCTTTTATCTACTACAATCTATATATCTTATCTACATCTACATCTTTTATCACAGGTGAAACTAACTGCATTCGTATATTTCCACAAGCGTTCGGATGTGCAAATATGTATTTTAATTAATAGCATGCACTTTAACTGTATATCCATGAGTTCGTGGATGTATGGAAATTACATCCACAAATAAGTAAAAAAAAATCCAAATTAACAGCACATTCATAATAACTGCACTTCCACAGTAAAAAAATATCTATCTTTACATAATTATTTAATACTTCGTAGGAATATGCAATTAAAACCCTCAAATAATTTGCAGCATTTAAAACAACAGAACGTTAAAAATTGTAATTAATTGCAGACATCACAATAAAAAAATGCAGGCATTTGCATGACCTGTTTTAGAAAAGTTAACCTGATTCTATTCTGTCACTAGTAAAATGCTATATTTACCTTTGTTCATATTTTTGAACAGTAATTTAAACAACACATTGTTTTAATCAAATTTTTAATTGTTCAAATGAATAAATTGAAAACACATTTTTTTCTAACGAATTTATCAATCTATATGCATTTTTTTGACAAGTGAAATTAATTGTATGTACCTATTTCCACAAACTTTCAGATGTGTATATATGTATTTTTAATTAATAACATGTTCTTTAGCTATACAGTAATTTACAATAACTTAAGAAACATAGAGCTTTGATCAAATTTTCATACTTAATGTAAGTTTATAAATGCACTTCATACATTTATAAACTTAAGGAACATATTGCTTTGATAAAATTTTTAATTGATTAATTCGATAAATTGAAAACACATACTTTTCTAAAGAATGTATCAATCTCTATGTTTTATCACAGGTGAAGCTAATCGCATTAGCATAGTTCGCAAACTTTAGGATGTGTAAATAATATATTTTAATTAATAACATGCACTTTAACTGTACAGCAATTTAAGGAACATATTACTTTGATAAAATCTTTTTAATTGTTCAATTGAATAAATTGAAAACACATATTTTTCTAACGAATGTATAAATTTATATGTTTTATCACAAGTGAAATTAATTGCACTAGCATATTTTCACTAACATTCGTATGTGTAAATATGTATTTAAATATGCACTTTAACGATATAATAATTTACAATAACTTAAGGAACATATTGCTTTGATCAAATTTTAATTGTTTAACTAAATAAATTGAAAACGCATATTTTTTAATAAATATATCAATCTTTATATTTATCACTAGGGAAACTAATTACATTAGTATATTTCCACAAACTTTCGGGTGTGTAAATATGTGTTTTAATTAATAACATTCACTTTAACTATACAATCCCTAATTCGCGGGTATATGGATATTACATCCATAAAATGAATAAAAACATTCAAATTAACAGCATATTCACAATATTTGCACAGCCACAGTAAAAAATGTGTCTATTTACTTAACGATTTAACGGGGGGGACCTGATGCAGCAGAATGGCTAGCGTTCTGGCGTTCGGTACCACGGGTATCGGGTTCAAATCCCGGCCTTGCCCATATGGGTGTTGTAGTGGTTCGGAATCCACTTTAAGCCGTAGGTCCGGGTCCTAATAGGATCGTAGAGCGCTGAGGGTATTGTTACTCTGTGGCTTACCATCAAGTTACACGCGCCCCCTGGGTCATGCAAAGTGAGTAACATTAGTGCAGCCTTTTATGGCGAAGATCACGGTCTGTTTGCAAGCTGCATTAGAAGAAAAACTTAAATATTTAATACTTTGTATGAATACGCAATTAATAACTACAAATAATTTACAACATTTTTTTAAAAACACATTCAAAATGTTGTCACAATTTTCACTCAAGAATGCATTAACTTCAGCATTGTGTGCTGTGACTATCCATATTTTTAACAGATAACTTATTAGTATATAAGGGTACAGAAATACAACATACAAACAAATCTCAAGTTGCAAGGTTCCTGTATAATTTCGATCCCTCAACTGCACTTCTATTTTAATTTGTTCATAATTCTAATTGTTTCATTATTTATAAAAATGCTAAAACTTGGTGATTATCTATACAGACTTTTCCTCCAACAAATTTATCCAATAGTCTGTCTATACATCATCTCGTAAATCACAAAATCATTATACGTCACGTTAGTTACCGTAGGACGTAGCTATAGGAAAACATAATTTCCATGAGCATGCGCGCTAGAGAAAAGCTAACGGATCGGTAACTAACGTACGGTATAAAATCTATTATCTCATATTCAAATCATCATATTGCATCATAAAAATCCTAAAATTATAAATCTAGAATTAAAAAGTGAGACTGAAAATAACACAAACATTTCAGTTTAAGACACTTACAAATTTAAAAAAAAAGAAGCCAATTCATTTACGCTATTAAGGGACCAGCAGTTTTATTACAAGAATGCACCCATACAGTATTTTGTGTTAATTATCATAAAAGATTATTACAATGCTATTTCAAAAATAAAATTATGTGTAGTGACTTGTGATGATTTTAAATTGAAAAACTTGTATTTTCTTTTATTACTAAGCATTTTTCCCAAGTTATATATCTCTCTTTCAGTACTTTTATTTCCGTCAATAAATACGGAAAATTTTCAAAACACGAGCTGAACTTTAAATATCAAAATTGTCTAATTAAAACGATGGAAATAATAAACAATAGGCTCATTTCAAACAAATTTATTTTGCAATATATCTTTACTTCTTTACTTTTATTACAACACATGACTTACTTTAGTATTTTCTTTTAGAAATTTAAATGCATTCCGTAAATTTATAAATTACAAATTTACATTTCTTATGTATGTCGCCCATACGATATTTATAAAAATAGGGTTGTAAATGTATAAGGAATTTAAATGACAAGCATTAAAACCAAGCAAGGTCCATGTCTCAAAAACATAAAAGCGATATATAGTGTGACTTGCCATAAATTTCCACATATAAATCGGTATACTATTTTAACATTGCGCATTTAACATGCATCAAGCAAGAAAATTCCAAATAATTTGCAATTTTTCCAGCGATACGGTATAAATAGGACATATTCCCAACAAATTTATTTTACTAATCTTTTCTCTGGGGCATAGGTCTGGCAACCCTACTCCGTAAAAAGATAACATCTGCTGTCTCAAAAATCTGCCAGCAGGGCAGATGGCCTTTCCCACCATGGGGCTGTTACTCAAATGAAGAAGAAGAAAGTTCCTCCCCTCTGTGTCCTTTCAAGTCAGACAATTTATTTATGAAGCTAATTGTTACCTCTTACCTTGGAAAATTATAATCGGCATTTATATCACTATATTGTATTATCATAAAATGAGAATTTTCATATACTCTGAAGAAATTTGAAATAAAAAGTATAAAATATCTGAAAAATGCATCAACTACAAATTTCTATAATGCAACTTGTCATGAGTATATATTACATTTCGTACACGACTTATTACATTAATCGAGTTAAACTATTTTTTTTTGCTAGAGCTTTTTGTATCAGCATTTTCTTTTCTTAAGAGTTTTCCAGTATAAACTCAGTTAAAATGTTATGGATAAATATACATTTAAGTCATATACGTAATCTGAAGAACTCATCAACTATAAATGCAACTACAGTCGCATCCTTCCTATCACTCAACTTTTCATGACTCATTGGTGATGACATATTACATTTCGTGTACATGCATAATGTGAACCACTTTACATTAATCGAGTTGAACTATTCTTTTTTGATAGAGTTTTTTTGTGTCAACATTTTCTTTTTGAAAGTTTTCAGTATAAACCAATTACAATATGTATATACATTTACATTTTAATTCATGTATGTGAGGCATAATCAAAACCAGAATCGAGTTTGCTACATCTTAAAAATTAATTTAATCATCGCTATAATGAGAAGACAATCGCTTCTCCTGACAAAATTTATTCCACAATTTATGTTCACCTCTGTCATTTCCGCTGGCTTCAGCTGTATATTGCAAAAATCAAAACCATGCATTCAAGTCGCCACGTCATTGACTCGATACTCGAGATTTCATGAGCCCTGAGCGATTCAGAAATCAGGCCATTTAAAAGCGGAAAGCCCTTTCTCTCATTTCAACGACCCTTCCTCAAGGGCATCAACTACAATGTACTAGTGCCACCACTTGTCGCGACTTTAGGGACATGGCATATTGCCTTCTCGTGCACATGCATCGGAATCAACATAGATCGGGTGAAACAATTTTTCTTATTTCAGTGCCCATTTTCGCTTCTTGTTAGAGTTCTTTAGTGTCAACATTTCCTTTTTTTAAAAGTTTTTTCAGTATAAATCAAATTACAATGTTATTAAATAAATTTACATTTAATTCGTGTATTCGAAGCATAATCAAAAGTTGAAACTGAATTGCCGTAGCATCTTAAGATTAATTTAACCATTGCATAATGAGCAGACTTGTCGCTTCTCTTGACAAAATTTATTTCACAATTTATCTTCACCTCAGTCATTTCCGAGGAACCATTTCGTTGAGGAGATAATTGCTTCGTCGTAAATCGCAAAATCAAAACCATGCATTGAGGCGCCACGTTATTGACTCGATACTTGAAGATATCATGAGCCCTGGAGCGATCAGTATATATAGAGATCAGGCCATTTAAAGTGGAAAGCCCTTCTCTCATTTCAACAACCCCTCCTCAAGAAGGGCATCAACTACAATGTAAAGTGCCACCACTTGTCGCGACTTTAGGGACAAGACATATTGCCTTCTCGTGCAGCACATGCATCGAACATAAATCGAGTGAAAAAAATTTATCTTATTTCAGTACCATTTTTTGCTTGTTAGAGTTCTTTTGCGTCAACATCTCCTTTTAAAAGTTTTTCAGTATAAATCAAATTACAATGCTATTAATAAATTTATATTAATTCATGTATATGGACGATAATCAAAAGCAGAAATTGAGTTGCTACATTTTAAGATTAATTCAATCATTTGCCAAAAATGAGAAGACAATCGCTTCTCCTGACAAAAATTTATTTCACAATTTATCTCCACCTCTGTCATTTCCGAGAAACCATTTCTGTTGAAACGATAATTGCCAAATCAAAATCTTGCATTCAAGTCGCCAGCCGTCATTGACTCGACACTCGAGATACCATGAGCCCTGGAAGCGATTCAGAGATCAGGCCATTTTAGTGAAAAGCCCTTCTTCTCATTTCAACGGCCCTTCCTCAAGAAGGACATCAACTACAATGTTCTGTGCCACGACTTCAAGAACATGACTTACGCTACCTTATCGTACATGCATCGAAGTCAACATGGATCGAGTGAAACAATTTCTTATTTCAGTGCTCGTTGCGTGACAAGATTCTTTTCAGAGTTTCTCAGTATCGATTCGGTCACTAAGAGACGGATATATTTTCATTTGTTCCATCGTTCTCGTTGCGAGTTCTTTCCCCTCCCCCATCCCTTCAGGTGTGTTCGTTTTCCCCTCCCTTTTCATGTTCCTGCAGTGACGCTTTACATACCATCACTGGCTATCGATCATGTGAATCACCGGAGAGTGAGTAGCGTCGCACGTGCTTGTGTCGCGTGTTTTTGAGGGGGTGGAGACAAGGATGTTCTAACTTGTAAGAGGTGGTTACATTGAAAAAAAAAAAGTTCTAGAGAGTTATATTAGGTAATGGATTTTTAGAGTCTGGAAACTGTATCTATTGGGTTGAAGGAAAATGAGTGTGATTTATATTAAGTTAGTATTCATATTATTAGGTTAGGTTTAAAGAGTTATATTAAGATTTTAGATTCTGAACTGTATCTATTGAAGTAAATGAGTGAACTTGTGATTGATATTATTAGAGAGTTATATTAAGTTAGGATTTTAGATTCTGAAACTGTATCTATTTGCTGAAGTAAAATGAGTGAACTTGTGATTGATATTATTAGAGAGTTATATTAAGTTAGATTTATATTAAGTTAGGTTTAGAGAGGGTTATTGAGTTAGATTTTACATTATTAGGGCGTTATATTGGGTTAGATTTATATTAAATTAGGTTTAGAGAGTTATATTAAGTTATGGATTTTAGATTCGAAATTGTATCCATTTGGTTGAAGTAAATGAGTGTATTTATATTATTAGAGAGTTATTCATATTAAGTTAGGTTTAGTGAGTATAATATTAAGTTGTGAATTTTAGATTCTGAAAACTGCTTTTGTTTGGTTATGCAATGAATGTGATTTATATTAGAGATTTATAATAATAACTTAGATTTAGAGAGTTATATTAAGTTATTTTAAAATCTGTATCCATTTGTTGAAGTAAATGAGTGTGATTTTATTATATATATGCACCGTAAGAAAATATATATCATAAACAGAAAGTATATTAGAATGGCTATTTTTTGATACACTTGTTTTATAACAAGTGTTCGGAATGATTGACATATGTAAAAAGATGAATATGTGAGTAAATGCTAAAGCAATAAAAACATCAATAAAAATTATTTATGTTGGTTTAATAATTGTTAATATTACATTTAAATGGACTTAATTACATTTCAAAATTGTTTTTGTACAATGGATTATTGGATCCCATCATTAAAATATCACTAACTTGGCGATATCCCCAGCATAATAAAAGCATTCATAAAAAAAAAATTTTTTCAAATGCGTACAAATTTTTTTTTTTTTAAATTGTTACTAATAATATTTGTTTTTTTAAAAATTGTTTGAATTAGGGATTATTGGTACAAAACATTAAAATGCCAAAATGCCACTACAAATTTAGCTAGTAGTTGACAAAAGATTTTGCGAAAGATCCAGAAATTACATCGTCAATACTTTTAACGTACTTAATTTAAAATTTTTTGCATATATTTATTTTACGTCAATAATTTTTCGTATATCTATTGTT
>BPLR01006431.1:0-57105 GCA_021605095.1 Caerostris extrusa
AGAAAGATAATTTTATAATGAAGTTTTTTATGCCTGTTTCTTTTAAGTAATTTTATATTGAATTTTTATAATAATTGCCTCTAAATATTGGTATACAACATTTAGAAAGCGTTTCACAACCTGAATAGAATAAAATTTCTTATGTCACTTTTCTGGTTTTACAAATAATTATTGTGATGATAAAATAATTTACTGTTTTATACTTCCAATTAATGTTGAGAAATTATTCTTTTACAAAAACAAAATATAAGCAATATTTGCCGGATATAAAAATTAGTCATATCCAACTATTATCAGAAAAATATATATTTTCAATATCATTTTATAAAAGATATTCATATTTCTTAATATTATGAGCAATGTATTAAATACATTCTTTAAATATTATTAATATGGTGAATTTAAACATGAATTTAACGAATAAATGCATAGTTTCATTATTATTTAACACTGAACAGGAAAAAAAAAATAATGTAAACAATTGAATTATTACAACTATGAATGCAGTAAATATTCATATACTTGTTTCCTGGTGATATATTCATTTTGAATAGAAACTACATGAAATTTTAGATAATGTGCAATAGTTAATCAAACTTGTTGCACTTAATTTTTTTACAGTTAATTTGGAAATAAATATAGAGGTTTTTCAACTTAACAAAAATACGAAAGAAATTTATTGAAAATACTGAATAAAGGGCAATATACAAGAATTACGACAACGACTTGCAGTGTGATCTAGTGGTTGCGACATCACAATTCAGATGTAAAAGTGTTGCATTGTGTGGAATTGGAACTTTGTAACTGCCATGTACAGTACATCAGTTGCAACTAATATATTTGTTCGAATGCAATATATGTTTTTTAACTCTATAAATATTGGTATTACATAAAAGTATTAAAATTTTATTCTTAAATATTTATAACAATAATATGTTTATATATCAATGGTTTTAATTTTTGAAATGCTAACCTGAGGTTTTTTTTTTTTTTTTTTTTTTTTTTAATACTAAATATAATGTGTGAAGTCTATATACATCTTTTCAAAATTCATCTTTTACCATATTATATTTACAGCATTTTCGTGGTTGTAAGTGCAAATATTAATATTGATTACAACTTCTAGATATTATAGAAACCATAGTTGCTAAATTATAATGCTTTTTACATTTTTAGTAGAAGAACAGAGAAATGGCAAAGAGAATGGAATGTATTAAAAAATTTAAATGAAATAAAATTAAATATATCATAAATATACACACAAATTATTGCTGAATACCTTTGCAAGAATATTTTTGTAATGGGAATGTGGTTTATTTTAAAACCAGATGATATTTTGTATTTGTTAGGTTCATTACAACTGGAAAGAATAAAAAAGGATCAATTAAATTAAACGATTGTACGACCTTCCAATCGCTGTTGTGGAGGGGCGCTACAATCGTTTAATTAGATAAGCGGGTTTTTTTTTTTAGCTGTGAGATATGCTAACAATGCTATTAATTTGCAACTGATAATATTGTAATGTAGGAGCATAAATGTTTTTATTTATGCATTCGTAGTTTAAACTTGACAGAAATTGATTGTATTACTTAAATGAAGATTAATTATCACGTACATCAATGTCATGCAGCAAAATTGCTAGAAAACTGAATATTGACTAACTTATTCAATAGACTTCAATTACATAAATCAAGATAATATTCCTTCTACTACTAGCCCTCTAATATTGTTTCTTTAATTAATAAACTTAACATTAAGAAAAGATCCAGGATTAGATAATGTAACTAATAAAATGGTTGAGCATTTTCCTCCTATCACCATTATCAATTTAACCTATCTAATTAATAAGATACTTGAACTAAATTATTTTTCCACTGCTTGGAAAACTGCTGCTATAATTCCTATTCTCAAACCTGGAAAGGATCCCACTAACCCAAATAACTATAGACCTATTTCCTTACTTTCATCCATCAGTAAAATTGCTGAAGCAATCATTTTTAAAAATCTCAATACTTTTGTTACTGAAAATAATGTTTTAAATCCTGAACAATTTGGCTTCAGAAAAACCTTTCTACCACACATCAACTACTGAGAACTATCGAATTGAATGAATGATGATGAATGAAGTGATATATGGGGATGTGAAGCAACAAGGACTATAATCCCCTAATCACTATATACATGAACAGTTTTTCCTTATTTTTAATATGCCACTCTCCACAACGCTCTACGATCGTGTTAGACCGGGACCTACGGTTTAAAGTGGATTCCGAACCACTACAAATATCCATGGCACCGCCGGGACTCGAACCCGAAACCTGTGGTACCGAGCGCCAGAGCGCTCGGCCATTCAGGCCCCACTATCGAATTTATTACTGAAGGTTTTAAAAACAAATATTGCACAGGTGGGGTATTTCTTGAAATTCAGAAAGTATTCGATATAGTCTGGATTGACGGATTGTATATATGCTTATTATACACAACTTTCCTCTTCACTTGATTAAACTTATCCGCTCATATCTTTCTCATGGAACTTTTTCTGTTAAAGTAAACAAAACTCTCTCTACTGTTAAATATATTATGGCTGGTACTCCACAAAGTAGTAAACTTTCACCTCTTCTTTTCTATTTTTATTGCTGATATCCCAACTAATCCGAAACTTTTAACTGCTATCTACGCTGATGATACTGCAATCCTTTGCAAAAATGAAAACACTATTTTCTTAGCTATAACCCTCACAAATCACCTTAAAATTCTCAAAAACTGGTTCATTAAATGGAAAATTTCTTTAAACGTAGATAAGACGGAAGCTGTTTTATTCTCTATTGGAAATAAACGTAAAAACCTGTGATTAAGATCAATAATACTATTATCCCTTGGAATAGTCAAACTAAATATTTAGGAGTTATACTGGATCAGCATTTAACTTGGAAACAACATTTTCTGCACACCAAAACTAAATTTCGTATTGCCTTCAGAAAACTCTATCCACTTATAAATAGAAATTCTACCTGGCAACTGGCGTACCGATTACATAGTACCAACAGGGGGAAATACCCCTTAAACCTCCTCATCTTAATTCATATATATGCTTTAAATTTTAATTGGCTGCTTAATTAATGTTAGTAGAGATACAAGATAAAGTTTCTTAAAAATTCAAGTTAAATGGTACTCAAAAAAAAAAAAAAAAAAAAGATAAAAATACTAATAATAAAAAGTAAAATGCAAAATAAAAAGAAATTAAAGTTAAAATTAAATTCAGTACAATTAGGGACTAGTTGTCGATGCCGAACTATTGAAAAA
Source organism: Caerostris extrusa (assembly GCA_021605095.1). Taxonomy (NCBI): domain Eukaryota; kingdom Metazoa; phylum Arthropoda; class Arachnida; order Araneae; family Araneidae; genus Caerostris; species Caerostris extrusa. Next base: position 3,304 of record BPLR01006431.1, read on the forward strand.
GTAAACAGAGTATGAACTCATTTGAAATAAACCACAATTACAACCGATTATGCTGAACAGTGAGAGCCATTTGAAGAGTGATGCTGTAAAGTAAAAACAAATTATCCACACAGAAAAAAAGGCCATAATGAGGACCGTATTTTTATAAATTTTCGATTTTATAATTTTTATTTTTATTTTTTGGTTTTGATCCATCCTTTTTATTTTCCTAACAAAAAAAAGGGCTAAAAAAGAGTGCAATAGAAACCTAACTATTCACTAGTCGTTAAGATAGGATTGTGGTGCACAACGTAGCATATGTATAAAGATTGTGAATTGAGCCGAGTGTCAGATTCGAACCCTCAACCTTTCAGCCAGGAGTCCGTCACTTTACCCCTGCGCCAATTCATTTTGTTTATTAATAAGCCGCAAACTTTTAAAGCCAAACGACTCCTCAGATACACATTGAGTTAAATAGTCTCAGTGGACGTAAAATTACAATATTAAATCCACTCCGTTACCTGAATTTGCGATTGCTTGTTCAGAATAACAGCCATGATGTTCCTAACTTTTAGGAAAATAATCATAGGAGCCGTCGTAAATTGCCCTTGGACATTTCTGCGAACTTTTTCACCCCAGGGTGGTAGGTCGGCAGACGACGAATTAACTCATTGCTAATCTGAGGACATTTTTCAAGAAAATTCTTAGAAAATTTGATAACTAACCCCCGGGGAACGTTGCACGGTAGTTCTTTTACAATCCGATAATTTGTGGTTTACCACGAGTCACAAAACCTGTGTCACACACGTCGTTCTCATCGTTTGCTGTATCCAGTAAGTGTCTTTCATGTTTTTATTTTATTTTTATTTAATTTTTTATTTTGAATCTTTAAGATGATTCTTGTTTAACTATAAATTTAACCACTGGTCATATTTATATCTAGAAATTTTAACTTAGCTTCTCTAGTAATTTTTAAGCTGCCATGTGCAATGGACCCCCTAATTATTTCTTCACTCTTAATCATTTTATTTTAAAAATCTTTATTTTTAATTTTTTACATAAATTCTATCTTTTATTTATTATTATTATCTTTATTTTCCAGAGTTATTACTCTAGTAATTATTTCATGTTAAATTAATTTTTAACTTTCATTGATGATTTATAATTTTAATTCCTTAATTTTAACTTATGATATGGAGTTTTAGTGACAGTCTTGTTGCAGAGGTACTCCTTGAAGAAATGTCCGTTGCCGTTGCCACATCAGCAATCATAGCTAGGTGTTTATTCTGAACAATCCCTCGGAATGTCGTTGATGTATAAGTTGAAAAGGGCGGGCGGTAAAAGCGACCCTTGTGGTACACCCCTTCAATTGGTCTGGATGAGGAAGTAACTCCACCTACTCCGACTAAAAAATCTCGGGTTTGTAGGTAGGAGCAAAGAGTCTTAATAATCTGAGCCGGAAAATCAAGTCGTATGAGCTTGAATGATGCGCTCCCCATATTGGATGCCTCCATCGCCATAGCCAAAGAGGCCCCACTTAACCGCAAGGTTAAAAGGCAAGCCGACGCGGAAGGTTTTATTTCACCGGCGAAACATCTGATTTCAAAGCAGAAACATGCAGTGCAACAAGCATACTTACCAACCAGGAACTCCTTTGCCGCCGTAGGCAATATTAACAATATTCCTGAACTAAATGATACCAACGTCCAAGTGGCAAAACCCCATCTATCTACTTCCAACCAAAACAGGACTGGAACTCCACACTTAGCGTACTCAAGACCGAAGTACCCCTCCTACAGTTCAAGTACACAGGGGAGGTTTATGAAGTTACAGGTGCAATCGGATGATGACTTCAGAAAGCTCACCCGCTTCATGGATGATCGTGGTCTCGATTACAATGGATGATCGTGGTCTCGACTACAAGAGCTATTCGCTCAAGGAGGAGAGACCAACCAATCAAAGTGGTCATCCGAGGGCTACCAGCCAGCACAGACTTCAACGCCATAGTTGAGGAATTAACCATTGAAGGCTTCGAAGTTATCCCGACTATCGAAATATAAGACCAAAGAGCAGATGCCACTGTTCTACGCGCAAATAAAGAAAAATTTGCAGGCATCACAGATATATGATGTTATTGAGCTCCTGGGCACCGAAGTGTGTGTAGAAGCCTACAGAGGACGCCCTGGCCCCAGCCAATGCTGGAACTGCCAAGGCTACTTCCACTCATCGGAAGTATGCCACCTCCCGACCAGGTGTGTCAGGTGTGCTGGATGCCACAAGGCTGAAAATTGCACGCGACCATCCGACCAATCAGCGACATGCGTCAACTGCGGAGGGGGACCACTCCGCCAACTGGCGGGGATGCCCCAGATGTTCCGGCTCAAAAACAAGGGCAAGAAAGGCAAAGCGCAAACGAAAAAGCCCCAGCTTCCCGTACCACCACCCAGGCCAGTAACTCAGGAGCTGTCCTTCGTCAGCCTCCCCGCAGGTAACCACAGACGCTCCCAGGCCACGCGACTCCATCAGTTGTGCACCAGCCGAGACCGTATCATTCTGTGGATTCTGGTTTTAGATTCTGAACTGTGAGGACGTGTTTCTCAACCGCTCCCGTCTAAAATCGTTTTTGACTTTGATTGTTTTGCGCTTTGTTTTCCAGTTTGGAATTGTTTTTAGTTTTGTGTGTTTTCCGAGTTTATGATGAGCCAGACTTCTGCTGGTGTTTTAGAAGAGGACCCGCCGCCTCCTTTTAGTGTTGATTCTTTTCTCCCGACAGCCCCGACGTTGTGACTAATATGGATATGGACAATGGACAACCGCAAAATAAGCCTTATGGGCCAGCTCTACCCATTAGAGAACTAACTGATGAGTTCGTTCTCATCAATCAAGCCATGCTGCGGAAGGCATCCCACCTCAAACAGCAACTGATGTCTACGGCAACTCAAATTGCCAAAACCAAGCCTGATGCACAGGAAGCCTCCCAGCTCCACTCAGGATGGCTGGACTGTACAAATCGATGGATCGGACTGCACCGAATTAATTGGACAGTTAATGAAGTATACAGAGCAGGGCATGGATGGACTGACCCAGCAGAGGCGTTCCGTCTGTGTTTACCGCAGCTAAGACATGAAACCGACACCCATACCAGATCATACCTAATCTTCAACACTTATTGGAAGATCGTGACTAAGAGCAGCGCCCGTTAATGTTCAACACCCGCTTGGAACTTCTCAGGATTGCCACCTGGAACGCAAATGGTTTGCGTTCTAAAATCAATGAGATAAGAGAATTCTGCTTAGAGCATAACCTTGATGTACTTTTGGTCCAGGAAACTAAATTAAGACCCCCACTGATCGCTAATTATCCATTCTATCGTTTTGATAGAATCAACCTAAATTCCTATGTAAGCGGATGCACCTGCATCTATGTTAAAAGTAGTATCAGGCCCCATGAACTACCTGCTCCGAGCCTTAATTGCGCCGAGGTAGCCATGATTCAAATTCATCTTAACGATTTTCCACCCATCATCATCGCTTCGACTTACGTCGCACCTACAAACCCAGATGGATACCTGGTGGAGGACATCGATACGATTTTAAAATCTGGACCCAATGTGATTCTAGCCGGCGACCTAAACGCTTTCCACTCTAGTTGGAATTTCGGACGTTCTAACCGAAATGGATTCAAGTTGAACAAATATCTGAAATTGCAAAGAGGATTGAAAGTCGTTTAACTTATTTATTTGCTACGATGTGCAACTTAAATTAGAACATGGCTATCTGACTTTTAAGCTGTAATTTTAATTTGTAAATTTTTAATGGCTCACTTTCATTAAATAACTTTTAATTCTTTAATTGTTTGCATATTTTAAAAATAATTTCACTTAATTTTCTAAACAGCTTTTACTATATATCTTAATTGCTACTAATCTTATTATTTTGTTTACATTTAACTTTAAACCCTTAACTTTGTTTAAGTCTTAATTATTATTTTTATTAACTGTTAATTTTAAATCTTATCAATAGTCAATCTTAACTGGTCACTTTTTCGTGTCTAATCAATGTAATTTTACTATCTATTTTGTATTTAAAAAAATATATATATATATGTATTTCCTAACTCTGGTTAGGTTTTTTGTTGGGACCATGTTAAATGACTGATGGCGCCATCTATTGGCCAGCCGGTCAACCAATCTGATATAGACATGTAAACAAGTTGTGTTTACAACTTGTATTGTCTCACCATGTATTTTTATCTAATCTTAAGTTCTTTATTTATTTTTATTTTATCTTAAATTTTGTTTAACTTAAACCTTTTATTTTTTGGGGCATCGTCAACGGACTCCCTAATTGTACCGATAGCTTTAGCTTTTTCGATCTACTGCTTTAACTGTTCTCAAGCAGGAGGTGTTTTTCTTAACTTTTAATCCCTTTGTTTATCTTTTTCATTTATATTCATTAATTTTAAGCAACCCCATTTAATTCTAATGTTTAAACTAAATTAAGATGTGGAGGTATTGTGGTTCTTAAAACCACCTAGGAACTCCGTAACCGGTACGCCCGTTGCCCGAGCTTGAATGATAAGCCATTATGCCAAATTTTATCAAAGGCTTTGGCTATGTTCAGAAATAATATTCCCGTGGATTTGCGTTCGTTAAAGCCACCATGAATCAGCTCTGTCAACCTAAGTAATTGGTGACAGGTACTTAATTGCCTTCTGAAACCAAATTGTTCAGGAATACTTAAGTCGGGGAGATCGCAATGCTGATTCAGGCGTTTAAGTAACGCAGATTCGAATATTTTGCTCAAGCTACTGAGTAGTGAGATAGGACAATAATTTTGAGGATAAGCCAAATTAGCATTTGGCGTAGGGAGGGGGCATACTACGGCAGTCTTCCAACAAGCTGGAAAATGACAGATCCTAAGTAGAAAGTTAAAAGAATGGTAATATACAGAATGAATTTAATAGGAGTGGACTTTAGCATACGATTGTTAATAAGATCCAGACCAGGGGTTTTGTTATTCTTGAGATTTCTGATAATATCACAGACTTCCTTTGGAGTAATTAATTCCAAGTTATTAGTATGTGGTTGTTGTAAGAAGTCTGTGACTGTAGAGTTAGAGTGTTCGAAGAAGTTTTTATCTTCAACATCGTGATTCAGTTCAAATTGAGCTTTGAGACTGTCTGCGAGCAGTTCCGCTTTATCTTCTGGGGAATAAGCTGCTCGGCCGTTGGCGCCCTGCAAGGGCGGAATGTTGTGATATTGTATGCGTAGGTGGGAACATTTTTCAAAGTGATGTTGACTCAGGCGTCAGGGCCTCTATGCCAGTGCTGCTGTGTAAAGACAGTGATTGCACTCCTAACTTCGTCAAGAGTGCGGAAATAATTTCGAAGATACTCTGGATCTCTTTGCCATCTCTTTCTCTCTGTTCTTTGCCATTTGCGGCGGTATTTGTTGCGTTGCTTGATAAGTATTTTGATGTCTATTGAAAATCTTATAGGTGGAAGTTTAAATTTAGGGGTAGAGCTTTCCTGCAGACATTTGACATATATTTCAGTTAACTCTTTAATGCCCTCCTCTGCATCAGAGGGTGATCTGAGGATGAAACTAGGAAGATTTTTATTATTCATCCCATGCCTGAAGTTCTCCCAATTAGTATTTAACTGACTCGGAACTTTCAGTGATTCAGGGTTGGTATCTAAGGTTAGAACGGGGGGGGGATGATCAGAATCTAAATCTGTTAGCACCTCAATATCATAATTAAAGGGGATATATTTAAAAAATGCAAGATCGAGCACATTACCTCGATGATTATTTCTATATTGTTAATCAGATTAAAAATTTCACTTACATGTAGCAGACATTATTTCCCAGGACTATTTTCTCGCTGACCAATGCCAATAATGCAGATAATCAGATGAACATCAGCTAATTCCCACATTCTACAATGAATAAAAAATTAATATGAAAATTAAAAACATCACAGATTACATAAATTTCACTAACATGCAAGTTTACCAAAGTGGAGGAATAAACTTAATATTTTAAACAATATAATACATAAAATGAACAAACTGGAAACAGTAATTAATTGAAGTTATATTTTGAACAATGACAAAAACTACAATATTACAAAAAATTGTTTGATAATAAAAGATTTACAAATACTAAAACAAAAAAAATTACACTGTAAAATACCATTAAACATTTATTTTTAGTTTGAAATTAGAAAAAGTTTTATAAAAAAAAGGAAAATTTTAGAAATATTATATATTAAAGATTATTAAATAGGAATTTCCACTGCTTTTTTTCATCATAATCGGCCATATAAAACAGCAAAGAATAAGCAGCAAATCACTGCTTATATATATAATCATATAAATAAATTCAAGCACAACAATTTCATTATTTTTTATGAAAAGTGTTAAATTTACTCTCCGAACCTGTAAAAAGAAAAGATTGAATTGAAATTTTAATTACTTTCTAATCAAAATAACATAAGAAACAAAGAAATCATAAATACTATAAATTACAACAATAACTCAAAAATGTTAAAACCAATTAAAATGGAAAAATTACCTATTGAAAGATATTTTATTTATATGAATCAAATTTCAAATGACGGGGAATACATTCTAGTCATGGAGAAGTGTACTAACGAGAAGTTAAAATGATAATAAAATATGTACAAACAGAATAAAACCAATTTAAAAGTATTTAACATATTAATAAGTACAAATGATAAAAAAATTATTATTATAATAGTACTAAAAAATTATACATTAAATGCAAAAATATAATATTTTTAATATTTAATAGATATAATTTGAGTGATAACAGTAATTATAGAAATGAGACAATATATTTCTACAATTTTTGCATAAAAAGAATTCTAATTAATCATTGTTTGTCGCTCTACTGTCATCTTACGCACTCTTTAGGCTAAACAGACCGGGACCTACAGATTAAAGTGGATTCCAAGCCACTACAAACACCCATGGCACCGCCGGGACTCGAACCCGAAACCTGTGGTACCGAGCGTTAGCCACTTGGCCATTCAGGCCCCTTGTAGTGGAGAAGTGTAAAAATACGTACTAATGGAATAAAACAAATTTCAAAAAGTTTTAAATATATTATAGTAAGCCCTCAAGGATGAAGAAAATTATGATCATAATAGTACTGAAATAATTGTAAATGTAAACTTTATACATGTGAAAAAAGTGACTACAGAAATGATGTGATTCATATATATAATCATGTAAATAAAATTACGCTAAAAATTACATTATATATTATCCAGTTTGTTAAAATTATTCTCCGAACCAGTAAAAACAGAAGATTTAATTGAAATTTTAATTACTTTCTAATCAAAATAACTTAAGAAACAAAGAAATCATAAATACTATTAATAACAACGATAATTTAAAATCGATAAATCATATAAAATGGAAAAATTATCTATAGAAATACATTATTTTATTTCTATAACTCAAATTTCATACGACGTGGAAAACATTCTAGTGATAGAGAAGTGTAAAAATATGTAGTAATGAAATAAAAATAATTTCAAAAAGTATTCAATACATTAAAGTAAAATCAAATGATCAAGAAAATTATGATTATAATATTACTAAAATAATAATTGTAAATGTATATATTATAAATGTGAAACAATAAAATAAAATATATTAATTTAATGCAGTGAAAGATCTGGTTTGAAAACTACATTAACATACAAAAAAATTTTTTAATAAATATAGACAATAAATGTAAAAATATATTTATAACATTATGTATAATTTCACGATAACAGTAATTATAGCAAATGAGACAATACATCTCAAGACTTTTGTATAAAAAGAATTATAATAAATCATTGTGTTGTGACTACAGAAATGATATGATTCATATATATTTATATATATAATCATATAAATAAATTCAAGCATAAAAATTCATTATATTTTATAGAAATTGATAAACTTACATACCGAAATAGTAAAAACAAAAGATTTAATTGAAATTTTAATTACTTTCTAATCAAAATAACTTAAACAAAGAAATCATAAATACTATTAATTACAACGATAATTTAAAGTCGATAAAACATTTAAAATGGAAAAATTATCTATTGAAATATATTACTTTTATTTCTATAACTCAAATTTCATACGATGGGAAATACATTTTTGTACTGGAGATTGGTTTTTGTTTGTCGCTCTACCGTCCTCTTATCCACTCTTTAGGCTAAACAGACCGAGACCTACAACTTAAAGAGGATTCCGAACCACTACAAACACCCATGGCACCGCCGGGACTCGAACCCGAAACCTGTGGTACCGAGCGCCAGTTACTCGGCCATTCAGGCCCCTTGTACTGGAGAAGTGTAAAAATATGTACTAACGAAATAAAACAAATTTCAGAAAGTTTTAAATATATTATAGTAAGCCCTCAGGATGAAGAAAAGTATGATCATAATAGTACTGAAATAATTGTAAATGTAAACTTTATAAATGTGAAACAAGTGACTATAGAAATGATGTGATTCATATCTATAATCATATAAATAAAATTATGCTAAAAATTACATTATATATTATCGAGTTTGTTAAAATTATTCTCCGAACCAGTAAAAACAGAAGATTTAACTGAAATTTTAATTACTTTCTAATCAAAATAACTTAAGAAATAAAGAAATCATAAATACTATTAATTACAATAATAACTTCAATCTTAACTAAGCACACACACTTAAATTTGTTACAGATTAAAATTTGAAAGATTTTATAACCATCAGAAAATTTAGTAAAAATCTAATTACATATTAAATTGAAATCATCTCTCTTTCATAAAAGACTATAGAAAGCACCAAAAAATAAGAAAATCAGAACTCAGGGCACCAATTATGCTATATCACAAAATAAAGGGGTATATTAGGATCGAAAAATTAGAGAAAGCACAAAAGCATTCAAAACTATTATTGAATATGATTATTAAATATAAAAATTTTAAATTAGTGATATATTTTTAGCAATAAATAAAAGCTCATTTTGGAAAATTTCTCAAAAAACCTCACAAATTAAATAAACATTCTCACCTTACATTAAAATAAAAAAAAAAAAATTCCTGCAGTGCATTTAATATGCATAATTAGAATGGTAAAATCAGCGCTTAATTCTGAACAAAATAAGTTTACTCCTTGTATAAGGTTGTATAAAAAAAAGGTTATGAAATGATTCACTGAAACATGAAATTATTTAATTTACGTAGTAACATAACATGAAAATAATACTTTTTAAAACATTGAATTTTCTTCTGGATAAACACATAATGCAAGAAAGAATATTTTTTTAGGAGAATGGTCTACTTATTATGTTGTCACAGCAATTGGAAATGAGATCAAAAGGCTAACTATCATGAGATCATAAGTTCAGCAGGTTTATTTTCTGAATTGCTCAAATGACTGCCGTCAATTAACGTATGATCATTTAGAATGTCAGTTACTTGAGTCTTGAACCTACATCAGTAAAAATGTAAATTTGTGCATTAAAAAACTAACAGATTACACAAGTTTTATTAATTATTGAATTTATTGACATGGAAGGATAAACTTAATGTTAGAAAATTAATAATATATAAAGAGAGGTAAACACATAGTAAATGCGTTAACACAGTAAAAACAGAGCTAACTTCTGACACAAAATAAGTTCACTGCTGGTAGTTTACACATAAAAAATGGTTATGTAAATGATTCACCGAAACATAAATAATTTAATGTGCCTAATAACAGTAATATAAGAATAATACTTTTTTTTGAAATGTTGGATATTTTCTCCTGGATGATCATACAATTCGAGAAAGAATATTTTTTTTTTAGAAGAATGGTCTAATTATAATTTTGTCAAAGCAATTAATTGAAAATGAAATCAAAAGGTTAACTTACCTATAGTAGTCATAAGCTATGTAGGTTTTTTTTCTAAATTGCTCAAATAATAGGCAGCAGATAATAATTTAGAACGTCAATTGCTTCAGACTTGAATCTACATCAGTAAAATATTAAATACTTCCATTAAAAAATTAGCTGATTACATAAATTTTATTAACAAGTGAATAAGTGAGAATATAAAATTAATGTTAGAAAATTTATAATACATAAAGAGAATTAGAAAATCAACATATTCCAAATGAAAATTTATTTATTCTTGTTCATTTTACGTGAAAATTTATTTATTCTTGTTCATTTTACGTTGTGCTACCCTAGAATTAATGTAGTTGAGAGGGTTTTTTTTAATTGCAAATAATTTGGTCAGAGGAAAAATTTAATGTTGATATTTCTGTAGCAGCATTTGACATAAAATTTAATATGAAAGATATTTCACATATATTGTTTAAAAAATTATACTGACAAAAAAAAAAAAAAAAATGAAAAAATACAACAATAAAAATTTAAATAGTAAATAATTGACATATAGGCATAATTAGAATATAAAATATTATAAATGTTTCTATCCTGCATTTAATGAGCAATGGCACTGATGCATTTGGATCAGAGTTCCCCATTTATCATATTATAGTGTATTCTGTATTAGTTTTGAGATGAATAAAATGCTTCTTTAAGACACCTTTTTTTTATTTTTCTTTAACTTATCTGTGTACTCCTTTCTATTGTAAGAAAGTTGTTCGTCTTAATTAAAATTCGCCTATAAGAATTTATCTTTAAACCAATTACTTTGCCTTAATGAAAAACTTTTTAATTCACATTTAATCATCATATTTATACAGATCAGTGAATGCATTAATTTTATGAAGATTAACTGGTAAAATATTTTAGTTTTTATTTTTTGGCGTGGGGGATTGGAATAGAGAGAAAAAAGATATGAAACGAATTATGTTTAAAACTTAATTCAATTGAGGCCTGTAAAATATCAAAAACTTACAACAAACCACATTTTCTTACTCAACGCTAACATCGATTTCAAGTTATGTTTAGTTGTTTGATTGATTGGTGTATTCTTTTTGGAGCTATTTAGCCCTGGGGGCTCCATCTCCGATAGGACAGAGTAAATACAGTTGAAACAATGAAAATTGCCCAGAATATATTTATAAATATAATAATAAAAATTTAATTGACAATCATAAACAAATAAAAATAAGAATTGAAATTAAACTAAAATTTTGCGCGGACGTCTTAAATCACTATTGGGAGCGTAAGAGTCAATCTCCTGAATTGCAGTATTTTCATGATTAACAAGCGTGTCAAAAAAATTTAACAGAGATGTATTTAAAAAAATCTTTTAAGGAAGGAATGTTAATAGCTTTATAGATATCAGAATTGCGCATGAACCATTTAGCAGAGGTAATTTGGAGGATAGTGATATTTTTGTAACGTTTCAAGTGTTTTTAAATTAGATTTAGCTGCATAGGACCAGACCGAGCAAGCGTATGTGAGAATTGGGCGAAGTAAAGCCGTATAAAGAAGAATTTTGTTATCTCTGGCCATGATAGAATTTCTTAAATCAGTTGAGAATCGAAGTTCCGAGTATCAGCGCCAAATTGTCAGGAAATTTCTTAAAAGTCATCGTAGAAAGCGAAAATGACTACAGGACCCCATTGAAAACGACCGGCCCGACTCCAAAAGGACCGGCCCGTAAAGGTCGTGATCCGTGGACTCCCTGGTCATACCCCAATTGAGGATGTTGAGGCCGAGCTCCGAGCCCTTCAGTTCCAAATTATTAAATGTGCTCGGATGTCAAAATTTAGGACCAGGGAACCAATGCCCCTGTTCTATGTGCAGCTTTCTCCTTCCTCTCATACAGAGGAAATTTATAACTTGTCAACTCTTCTCAGCCTGAGAGTACACGTTGAAAGTTATAAGGGTCAATCTGGCCCTTCGGTCTGTTGGAATTGCCAAGGCTTCTTCCATTTTCGGAAGTCTGCCGGCTTCCAACTAGATGTGCTGGCCCACATAGAGCCAAGCTCCTCAAGGGTCGCTCCTAGCGCCCGCCCTTTTCAACATTTATATAAATGATATTCCGAGAGACGCACAAACCTCTCTGTTTTGTTATGCTGATGATACGGCCACACAGAACCAATCACCTCAGCTTGCTGTTAAAGACCTACAATATTCAGTCTATAACTTAGAAAAATGGTTAACCACCTGGAAAATTAAAGTTAATGCCACGAAATCTGCCTGTATGCTATTTACTCGGAAGATCGCGTTTTATCCATTAGGGAGTATCACTCTTTTTGGCCAGCCCGTCCCCTGGGTAACTGAATATAGATACCTGGGGTTGTTTCTAGACCCAAAATTATCATTCAATTCCCATATTAAGAATACAGTTGCTAAAGCAACTGGTGCGAGTATTAAACTCCACTGCCTAATTTCTCGAAAGAGTAGGCTTGCGATCAAACACAAGCTTCTGCTCTACAAGTCTATCATTAGACCTATCCTGGTTTATGGTAGTCCTATCTGGGCCTCTACCTCACTGACAAATATAAAGAGACTCCAGGTTTTCCAAAATAAACGCCTGGCTATGATTGCTGACGCACCATGGTTCGTTCGTCGTAAGATCATCCATAGAGATCTAGACGTCGAACCTATTCCTAATTACATAATCAAAATTTCAAAGAATTTTCTTGAAAAATGTCCTCAGATTAGCAATGAGTTAATCCGTCGACTGCCAACCTATCACCCTGGGGTGAAAAGCTCACAGAAAAGACCACGGGCAGTCTACGACGTCTCCTATGAGTGTTTTCCTAAACTTAAGAAACACCATGGCTGTTACTCTGAACAAGCGCAAGCGAGTTCAGGTAATGGGGTGAGCCTTGCTCATTGAGAAGTTATCTCAATGCGTATCTGACGATTACTTTTGGCATAAAAACTAATTGTTATTCCTAATTTTGACGAACTGGCGCAGAGGTAAAGATTCAGATATTTGACCGCGAGGTTTCAGATCAGAACTCTGTTCCTTTTCTATTCCCTTTTTTTTTTATTGCTACGTTGTGCTTTAAATTCATTCATGACTTTCCGACTAGTAACTAAGTTAGGTTTTTATTTTATTTTTCGTACGCTTTTACCCCTTTTTTTTTTGTAAGGAAATAAAAGGATTAGACATAAAAATTATAAAAATAAAAATAAAAATTATAAAATCGAAAACCAAACAAAAATTATAAAATTGAAAACCAAATAAAAATTATAAAATTAAAAAAAAGAATCACAGGTTCTGTGATGGGTCTTTTTTGTGGGGACTTTGTTTTAATATTTTACCTTTCAGATGCTTCTATTGGCTCTCACCGTTCAGCATGATTTCCAATCAGCGATTTGTAAACAAAGGGTTGGGTGGTTTGTTTACGTTTTGAAATAGTTTACGGAATCGACAACTGGTCCCTAATTGTACCGAAATTAAAACTTAACTTTTAAATTCTTTTATTTTTTATCTTACTTTTTATAAATAGTATTTTTTTTTTTTTTTTTAGTACCATAATTTGAATTTTTAGAAACATTTATCTTAAATTTTTTACTAACATTAATTAAGCATCCATTATAATTCCAAACATATTTAATAATTAAGATGAGGAGGTTGTGGGGTATTTCCCCTGTTGGTACTCCGTAATCGGTACGCCAGTTGCCAGTTGCCAGTTCAAACACTGGGAGCGAACTATGTTTTTTTTTGTTTGTTTAATGATTTTTAATAAGAAGAAAGTCAAGTTTAATTTTTTGGCCACTGAAGGTATTTTGTAACTTTTTAAATGTGATGTTGGGATTTTTATGAGTAGTTCTTATAGAGCTATGTCTGTCTGACTATAGTTATTTGACAATACCAATTTATTTTTTTTGCAAACATTAGCAAATTCAAATCTCTCTCTTTTATTTTCTGCATTTTTTTCTTGGGATATTTTCCAAGAAAATTATATGCTGAAGTGTAATATTAATTTGTTTTTTGTATATATAAATAAGCATATTATTTATAAATTTATTAAAAATTTAAGATATAGTTTTTGCATTTATAATTGGTTTTCAATTAAGAATATAAAAATTCCTGAATTGATATATCTTGATAGTTTTAACAAATTAAATTTTGTAAAAATGTTTTGATTGTGCTTGGTCATTTAATGATTATTGTGAAATGAAATCCAAAAATCAAAATTATATAAAATTTCCTCAAAAAAGTGTAACATTAATTAAAATATTTGTTTTTTTTTTTTTTTTTTTTTGTTAAATTAACACAACTTTAGTTCTAAAAAGATAGAAACAAACTGTGAAGATTTTTAGAAAGCTGAAAATGCAAGCTTTTCAAAATTGTAAAAATCGAAATTTTGATCGAAAATCGCGTTTTTAAAGATGTTCGTGTACCTTAATGAATTAATTTGGAATCAACTATTCTTAATTTTAAATAAAATAAAAATATAGATTAAATAAGAACGTGATATTTAAATTATTTATACCATTTTAAACGATTCCAGCTCTTTTAAACTGAATTTTTCTTAAAGGAAAATACTGTATAGATAAGAGTATATTTTATTTAAACTGCATACATCATGTATTTTTTGACGATCTATTGAAAAGGAATAAAAATCTCTTTTAAGTGGGCCTTGAGCCGACTGATATTATTTTTATGTAGCAACTTGGAAGTTTGGTCGCTTCGCGACCAAGGTACTCCGTTCACCTATACCAGGGGTCGGCAACCTTTTGAGTCGAAAGAGCCAAAAATGACAATTTACAAAATTTCGAAGTTTTAAAGAGCCACACATTTTTCTTGCCAACAATAAATAACCGTTGGGCTGAAAAGTTCGTTGGCTGACACATAGATGGCGCTACTAGTATTAAATCCATACGATTTTTAGTTAGCCCAAACCTTCAAAAGACACGTGTATAAATTTGATAGCTGTTGCACTATTAGTATGTGAGTTATAGCATTTTTAGTGTTCATCACGTGCAGTCCACTCGGCTGACTGTCGATTGACTCCGGTGTGAAATGATGGAGCCATGTTTCATTCATTGTCACATGTCGACGCAAAAATTCGGGTTTATTACGATTGAACAGCTCCAAACACTGCTTAGAATCATCCATTCGTTGTTGTTTTGGGTCGATTGTGAGCTCGCGTTGCACCCACTTTGAACAGAGCTTTCACATATCCAAATATTCATTTCACGTTATGTCCAACACGTTCCTTTGATATCTTTAGGGTCTCAACTATCTCAATCAACTTCACTTTACGGTTATCAGAAATTTTTTTGTGGACTTCTTTGATGTTTTCGTCGGTAACAGCCTCTTTGGGGTGTCCACAGCGTGCATCGTCCTCGGTGCTCATTTCGCCTCGTTTAAATTTAGCAAACCACTTCTCTACGGTTGATTTTCCTGGTGAAAAGTCCGAATAATGTTTATCGAGCAAAGCCTTGGCTTCAATAGTATTTAATTGTTTTCGCCAAACAGCAATGCTTTATTAACCACGAAATTCCTTTTTATCCATTTTTTCAAACTAACAAAAGTTGCTTCACTAAAAATGATATAACTCACATACTAATAGTGCAACAGCTGTCACATTTATACACGTGTCTTTTGAAGGTTAGAGCTAACTAAAAATCATATGGATTTAATACCAGTAGCGCCGATTTAATAATACTAGCCCACCTGTTAATACTGCATAAATAAAGTTTTTTGAAAAAAAAAAAAACTAATCTATTTATTCATAAGAAAAAAATATCTATTTATTCATTATATCATTCTATTTATTCATTATTAGATAATTACTTATTATTTTAGTAAAAAATTAAACATTTACTTACAACACTAACTGTAACTTGTAATTTAACAAACAATTGAACAAACAAATTCAATGGGAGCGATGGCTTTGCATGGTTATTCAAGTAGAAAATTTAAACTTTATTAAACAATGTAATTTGTACTTAAAATAAAAACAATAACATACATTTGAGCAAACATATTCAATGGGAGCATTGGCTTTGCATGGTTTTAGAAAGTTTGGATAAATTTGGCTCATAACTTGTTCTTTAAGTTTCAAACACGACTCTAAATTTTCATTTGTTAGTTGGCTTCTTAATTTACTTTTAATTATATTCATGCAAGAGAACGCTTGCTTGCACGAATATATCGATCCAAAGATAGTCAGTACTCAAATGCCAACTTCTTCACCTCACTGTAGCAATCTGGAAGACTATTCCATGCGTCGAATATAAGTGCCTCAACACGCGGCATTTCTTTTAAAGTTGTCCACTTTTTGTTGCGTTACGTACATACATTTCTGGACCTCCAACTCTTCCAACTTGCTTTTCAACTCTGTAAATTCTCGACTTCACAAAGCTTTACTTTTAAATCGATCTATTGCATTTCTAGAGATCCAGTATCAATTCCAAATGGCTCAATGTGGATTTCGTTACTATTTGTGTTGAGAAGATTTACTATGAATGCTAGAGTGGTTTTGTTGGTTTTGAATTGCTCAAATCTGTCAGCAAATTCATCTTTAATTTTTTATAACTGCGCTGAAGTACCTCCTGTCAATAGTTGCGCTAGTTTTATCACGATATTGCTTTAGAAATTGAAAATGAAGTAATTTACCGCTCTTAATATCTTTTGCAAAAAGAATTAATTTTTCTTCAAAAACAAACCAATTCTTCTACCAAAACATAGGCTGGGTTTCCCTTTCCTTGCAGTTTTAAGAATTCTTTAAACTGACGATAGTAGAGTGCTTTTGACAAGATGCTGTTAACAATCTTGATTACCAAATTCATGACCTCAACTATTTCGGCCGGAAATGTTTGGGCAGAAAGCGCTTCTTGGTGTATTATGCAGTGAAACGTAAGAATTTCGTGGTTTATTTTGCTCTGAAGAATTGTTATTGCCCTTTATTTTTCCTGTCATACTTCTGGCTCCATCAGTTGCTATTGAAACGATTTTTATTTAAATCGATCTTATTGTCTTCATGGCACAAAAATAAAAATCATGCGAGGTGCGAGAGAGAGAGAATCCGGTAAGAAACCGAAACCATCGTTTCAGTCCACCTGAGCCAAGGCGAAAATAACCTTTGATCTTGAAAAACGGCGCCGAGGGGGAAAGCAACCATAGGTTGTCTGGGAAAAAACTAATAGCAAGCGCATTATTTATTAATACGTATCCTGGGAGCTTGCGGCTGGTGAGAAGAGAAATATCATAATCAAAATTTTTGAAGATCTTTGAGGACCTGGTTATTGGAATGAGAAACAGAATCATAGAACTTTGTTTCTTTGAGTGCGGTGAAAAGCGAGTACTAGTGGCTGAGAGATAGAATCGGTGCCTAATCCTCGTTAATCGATTCAGAACGATTTCTAAATGCTTTTTTTTTTTTAATAAAAATAAATAATATTTGTTTATGGATCCAAAGAGCCGCAGCTTCACATCCAAAGTGCCGCATGTGGCTCGCGAGCCGCGGGTTGCCGACCCCTGACCTATACCGATTCGAAGACGAAAAACTCAGTGACAGCGCAATAGAAACATACTAACATCGCCATCTATTGGGCGAAAATGAATTAAAATCGTTTTTAAGTCAATAGAAGAAATTGTTTAATCTTTTAATCCCATTTTTTAATTTTATTTTTAATTTCAGCTTAAAAACTTTAACTTCAACTTTTTTTTTTTTTTTTGCGCATCGACAACGGACTCCTAATTGTACCGATAGCTTTAGCTTTTTCGATCTCTTGCTTTAATTGTTCGCAAGCAAGAGATGTTTTTTTCTTAAATGTAAACGATTTTATTTTATTATTATTCATTACTTTATGCAACTTCACTTTTGCTAATGTTTTAACTATTTTAAGATGTGGTGGTTTTTGTGGTTCTTAAAACCACCTTGAAACTCCGTTACCCCCTGATCGGCATGCGATCTCGCTAGCTGATAGTTATATTAAATGATCTTATCGCTAACCACTGAACCAGTTTCTCTTGTAACAATGTTGAAGAAAAGTTAATAAAAGTTAATAGTAAGAAATTTGTAATTTGAGAGAACATAAAACATTAAATTACTTTATTAAAACAATTTTTATTATTGACTAGGCGATCAGGCACAGCAGTGTTATTTCCTTACATACGGACCTAGAAGTATTACTTCCAAGTCTTCTTTCAATCTCAATCACCAATAAAATAACTTTTACGCGTTATATGTTCAACTCCACTTATGTAACATATGGTGATTTTCTAATATAAACGTCTTAGATAAACATATTTATTATGCGATCTCTTCTTGTATTTTCCGAAGCGTTGGCAGCGCAGCTGCCATTTGCTCCTATCTGGAGTGAAAGTCTTTGAAGATGAGGAACAGTGTAAGGAAGTGAATTGCCCATGATAAAATTTAATAGTGGAATAATAGAAATGTTAGAATGATGGAAAAGCAGAAAAATAAAAATGTTAGTGTAATATAAAATGAAGTGAGAAGAACTTAAAAGAAGGAGTAAAAAATGTTAAAATTTTTATGGAATTTTTGAAGTTTTTTTTTTTTTTTTGTTATTTTTAAAAGAATTTTTTTCTTGAAGTAAAAGGAAAATAAAATAAAAGAGAAAAAAACAAAGGGAAAAAGAAAAGAAATCCCTAAGTAGGAATGTGAGCAAAAATAGCATAATGAAAAAAATATATGGTCCCCAAACTGAGGAACTAGATATAACCCTGAAGGGAGGCGAGAAATGGTAACAACGCGTGGCTAAAACGCCAGACAGGGGAAGCATAGGGAAAGGAACGATTTTGAGACGATGGAATCTGGATCACGAGGAACGGAGAGAGAAATGTAGAAGTAAAACTACGATGAATCATTAATGTTTATGGTATTGCGTGGACGTTTGCGTTTTCGAGGTCATATTCAGGCAGTCGTTTAAGTAGTTCATTCAGTGGTAGATGACGTAAAATTGAAAATTTGATTAAAACAAATTTTATATTTTGTTTAACGAATTAAAAAATAATTATATTCGAATGGCAACACTTATAACTTAATAGCTATGGTTAAGATAAAAAAAAATTACTAAATATTTGAAAAAGATAAAATCTGATGAAAACTCTAACTGATTATATCTACCCAATCTCTCTCTCTCATATATATATAAATATATATATATGTATGTATGTAAATTATTGTTATTAATTGTGCAGATTGGATCTTAACAAATATATTTGTTATAATAATCTTTTTATTTGTTTTTTGTGTTATTCTTTACTTTTTTGAATTTGAACTACGAATTTAAACATTATTATACTTTTGATTAATATTAAAAATTATATATATTAAACATTTTAAGAAGTAAAGATGCACATATACTTCAATAAAGTTTTTTTTCAAAGTAATAATGTTTTCCCTATGCATGATAGATTTAAAGATTAAAATAATTTTTCTATCTTTTAATATAATGGAAAATATAGTAGTACCTCAACAGGTGTGGAAAATTATACATTTGTAAAAAATTAAAAAAAAAAAGAACAAAGGAAAAATTGTTTTAAAGAAACTTAATAAAATTCCTATAAATTTCTAAAATCTATATATCTGTTTTTTTTTTAAGGATTACAATTGAAGAAAAAAAACTAAATAAAGTGCTATTGCAGACTAGAAAATGTTTTACTATTAATTTAAAAAATCACTTACATTTTAGTTGTTTGAATATAAATATTTGCTAATTTTAAATAGCATGAGAAGAGATTTAGTATTCGTTCAATTTTTTTTTTTAAACAAGATACAATTATAATATATAAGTTTGTATAAACTTTATTTAAAATTACAATTGCAATAAACTTTATGTGAAAGCTTATTTTCTTAGAGAGAATAAATTTCTAAGTAAAAGAACTTCACTTGTTTGACTTCAAATTAATAAAGATCATAAATTTGCAAAATAATTTTGCTATGAAGTTGGGAATCAAATGACTTAAAAATTAAAAATTGGGTAGTAATTTTTTAAATATTTCTTAAATAAAATTAGATCATTTTATTACAGATAAATTTGATCCGTAATTACAAAAATTGCCCATTTAAAACTAACTAGCAAATTAACCAATAAGAAATTTAAAGTAGTTCACAAATGTATACAAGTTTATGTGTATATGCCTACCAGGAGGATTGTGTTCAGGAAATTTAAGGATTCCAGTCCTAAAACCTTAATGTAACACATTCTGAAAATGTTTATTTCTCTCTGAAATAGATATGCTTAAAGAATTCATGAGATTACTGTAGGCAGTGGTAAAGGGTGCAACATTTTTTTTTTTTTTTTCCCGAGGGAATTAAGTATCGGAATAGCTAGTCATCTCAAAGATTTGATAAAACAAAAGTCTTTCCCACTTAAACACAAAGGGTGCACCAATCAGAAATTATCGTAATTAAATTGGACAGGCAAATGCAATAATACTAATTAGACTTTTTATCAATAAAGTTTTTATTAGTAGAATGTTTGAGTCAAAATTACTAATTTCTGTGTATACATCTACTACAATATGTTAATAAAAAGAAAAGAAAAAGCATGAATTAATGGTTTTAAAATACCTTTTCAAATGGTAGAAATGACAACAATTTGTGTTGTTTCACTGCATAATGTTTCCCCATTATTTTAGTAATATTTTTATGTTCTTTTAAACCTGGTATTTTTGTTATTAAACTGATTTTTTCAACAGATCCAGGTTTTTAATCACATTTAGATATGAAGATTTAGGAGTAGTGTAAATGCATTTTAAAAGTACACAACCCCATAACTTTTAGCTAAACCTTCTACATATTATCGAAACGTAAAGAATCTAAATTCTAAGTTGTAAATTATTCTTCACTTGACATGAATGTATTTATAGAAGTCACGAGGCTTCTAACAAATGGTAATTTTTTTTACAATTTATTTTTCTAGTTATGTGATTTTTAGGTACATGTGTGTGCATTTTAATCAAAACTTAGTAATTTTTCTTTTCACATTTAACCTACTTTTGTGCTATCGTTCGTCGTCGTCGTCGTCCTTGTGTTTACGGAGTTCCTTGGTCTATGATGACCTATTACTCCAGGATTATAGATTAAAGTTCATGGTACGGAAAAAGCATTGATGATTATAAACAGTAATGAGTGATAAGGTATTGCCCAATAGTGAAATAAATACAAAGAGAATAAAAAATGAAAAGAAAAAGAAACAATATAAAAAACCAGTTACAGAAAAAATATATACATAAAAACAATTATGAGTATACTACGGAGTAGAGTAAATGCTGCTAGAATTGACTAAAGGGACAGGTCAGATTCGAACCCGCTGCCTTACGGCAACAAGGACTCTACTCTGAACACTGAGCCAGTTCGTCAGGTCAATTGCAAATTGTGCAGTGTCGCCCGAGGGCGTTTTGCGTTTTCCGGCAATGTGAAATCGTATCTAGGAAGATTACGAATTTCATCATTGGGAATAAAATCAAGATTTGCGTAAAAAATTTTTCGCAAGTTTAAGCATAAAATTTTGAATAGCAGGGAGGGATAAGCTGTGGCGAATGTCATCATTTCTAAAGTACCAAGGAGAGTTTGTTATCATACGAAGTAATTTATTTTCAATTCTATTAATAAAATTAATGTGGTACCTTGCAGCAGAACCCCAAACTGGGCTAGCATAAGTTATAACAGGACGCAAATAGTACATGTAAATGAGTAATTTATTTTCTAAAGAAAGAGGTGAGTTTTTGTTAATAAAGGGTACAACATGCGAATACAAATATTAACTTTCATTTTTTATATGATTCATATGATTAATGTAGGTTAGTTTATTGTCGAGATATACTCCCAGATACTTTGCATTAGTAGACCATTTGATTAGTTGGTTAAAGAGGTAAATGTTAGGGGAGTAATTCTTCTCCTTGTGAAAAGTACAGCTTCAGTTTTATCGACATTTATTTTAATACGCCATCTGGTGAGCCAAGCTTCGAGGTGATTAAAGTAATTCATGAAATTAGATTGAATGTTACCAAGTGTTTTTGCTGAGGTGATGACCGCAGTATCATCTGCATAAATACCTAGGGAGATCTTACTGATCTGCGGAATGTCATTGATATACAGGTTGAATAAGATTGGGCCAATCAAGGACCCCTGAGGAAACTCCTGCGCTGATTTTTCTTTCAGTAGAGATTGCATTGTTTACTTTGACAGAGAAAGTTCTGTTGTGTAGATAAGAATTAATGAGTAAAATTAAGTACGTAGGAAAATTATAGGCAACAAGTTTATGTATTAATCCATCGATCCAGACTCTGTCAAAAGCTTTAGCTACATCTAGGAAGACAATCCCGTTAAAATTTTATTACTGAGACCTTCAGAGATCATTTTCCGTAATGCGTAGAAGTTGATGAGTGGTACTAAGTTGGGGTGAAACCAAACTGTTGCGGGGTCATTATAGCATATTTATTAATGTGCTTTTAATTTTCTGAAGAATTACAAATTCAGTAAGTTTGCTGAGGGTGGACAGAGAGATGGGTCGATAACTACTTGGATTAGATGGATCCTTTCCTGGCTTAATGATGGGAAGAACAATTGCTTCTCAGGAAAGGGGGAAGTAAGTTAGTTTAATAATTGCATTGATAAGGTTAGCTATACGAAATAATAATATTATGCGGAAGATTTTTAAGCATTTTATTAGTTATGTTATCTGCGCCAGGTGCTTTTTATTAATTTTAAGATTATTGATATACTCGTATAAAAAGAGGATTTAACATTAATGATTTTATTAGGATGACCTTTAGAATTTAAGAGGTGGATGGAGTTATTAACCGTTTCATTAGTAGAGGAGTTAAAAAAATTATTAACTTGGAACTGATCCTGAAGGCTGTCCGCGAGCAAATTTGCTTTGTCTAAATCGTTTAAGACCGGAGTGGAATTTTCATCCTTAAGATTAGCAACCTTAATTTTTGCCCCTTTAATTGTTTAATCGCGAGTCAGATGGAGCCATCAGCTGGATCTAGAGTCTGTAAGCGATTGGTCCAGTTGTTTTGCGTAAATTCTTGTATTGACTTGCGAAGCTTGGCTTGTGATCTATTGTATTGGTTTTTGAGGAAAAGATCGCGGTGCCTTTGCCAGATTTTTCGATTTTTATTTCTATCTGCGAAGAGTTTTTTAATATGTGGAGGAAAAAAAGTTGATATTATTTCTAACAGGTTTAGAGGAGTTAGTATAGCATTATGGATGAGGTTTGTTATGCGATTAAGTTCCGCGTCTATTAAAGGGAAGAATCTAAATCAAGATTATCATTAGAGGGGTTAGAAAGTATACTATTAAATTTTGACCAGTTGGTAGATACATTACGGGTTAGTTCTAGAGTTTCATAGGTTAAGGAAAAGTTTAAGATAACCGGGTTATGATCAGAGGAGAGCTCAATTAAAGTTTCAATCGAGAATGGAACATGAAAGTTGTTAAGAAGGGTTAAGTCTATGGTAGAAGAAGAAAGGTTGGTGACCCTAGTGGGAGTGGGCGGTGCAAAAATTTTGTGCTATCATAAAAAATAAATAAATAAATAAAATAAAAAAAAAAAAAGATGATAAAATTGGTAATTTGCGTTAATTTGATGTTGAATGACATATGTTTATATTAAAAGTAGATGTGAGGTAAAGAATTTAGATCATATTAATGTGACATGTTTTAAAAAATTTTCTCTAACATAGATCATCCATTATAATGAATTTGTCAATTAAAATATATTGAGGGTTTTTTTAATAGAAAATTGCAATATTTTTAACTTAATTTGCTTACATTTGTACAGCTATTTAAAATAACTGCAAGCAATGTTTCATTTTTTAATACTTTAATTTTAAGGAAAAATTTTAATAAAAATTAAAATTGAATGTAACATCTAAGTTTTTCTCTCTAGTAAAATATGCAAAGAAAGTAAAAAAAATAGATATCTATTTTTTATAACTAAAATATTAATATTAATATTTGAAATCCATATTTCCTCATTTCTTTTTCAGAAAACTAATAATTTTTATAAATACACTTTTCCCGCTGTAAGATAGAATAAACCTAGAAATTAAGCATGCCAAATTTCAACTTTAAAATAACTCAACCAAATCATCATTAATTTTTTAATTAGATGGTTCTTTTTTACAATCTTAATTATTTTTTCCATAACCTTTTGTATTTTTCACTTTAAGCATCAAAACTTTTTTCTGCTAAGGACATAACACATCTTTTTTTTTTTCAAAGATTAACTGATTTTAAAACCATTAAGTTGAAGTTTGAGTGCATTAAGAATCAAATTTAATTTATATTTAAATTACTAGCATTGAATTAACTTATATTTAATTTTTTTCAAATGTTCATAATGATTGCTAATAGCATTTATTATGACACATGTGTTAATTTATTTTATTCAATAAAATAAATTTGATGTTATATGAAGAAATGCTTTTTTCTATTTTCATTTTCCTAAAGTCACAAACATGAGAAGTGAGAGAAGAATATGTTACAGATGTATAAATCCACTAACTTAAACAAAAAATTTTTTATCACAATAATATTTATTGATATATTATTAATAATTTTCACATCTTTATGAAAAAGAAATGAAAACTAATCAACATAATTGTTTACACTTGGAACTGCAAATATAATGATTCTGTGTATAAACTGAACTAAGTATGTTTCTTATTAGACTTTTATTAATTTTACCTACAAGGAAAACATATATTTTACAATTTAATATACAAATATATAATTTACTTTATAGCATTTTATTAACCAGCACTATGTATATTATATTATTATAAAAATTTTTCCTTTAAATAAATTCTATTTGTATTTTACAAATAAAACTGTTTTTTGTCGAAGTATTTTCAAATGAAATGAATTCACAAACAACAGTGAAAAAAATATATTCATCATTTAAAAGAGAATATTTAATATTGTAAATCCATACATTTCAAGACAATAATTTAAAAAATAAACATTGTTATAAATATACAGATTTATGCTAATTATTATGTTATCTTAATGTTAATTCATTTATATTAGTCATCATTAATATTCCATGAGCAATATAAATTATACATCATTCAGTTATCTATAATAAAATATATAAAAAACATTTAAAAATATAAATAGTACATAAAATTGAATTGAAATAAACACCCTCAATAGAATTCGTATAAAAATATTTTGGGTTAGTGAAAAAAAATTTTTGGAAAACTCAGATGAAGAAAAAAGGTTCAATAATTAATTTTTAGTTTGATTAGTTCTTACGGCGTGTACAAATCGGGTTAAGTACACGGAGTGCCTTGGTCGCGCAGCAACACAAACCTCAACCTGGTAAATGGGATTACGTAACGTGAGGTCTTGCCCTTTGCCAGTTATAAAAATATAGAAAATTTAATAAGAAAACAATAATATCAATTAAGTTATTAAAAGCAACAAATATAAAATTTAAAAAAGAAACAAAAAGGACTTTAATAAAATAAAAAACAAAAAATCAAAATTAAAAAACAAGAGGAAAAATTAAAAATCTTGCAAAAATTTTTAGATTTTTTTAACTAAATTTTTTTACGGGGGAGATGCGAGAGAGAAGATTTTTTTTGTTAAATTAAACATCGTTTCAGTTTTAAAAAAGGTGAAAATAACCTTTGATCTTGAAAAGCGGCGCCGAAAAGCAACCATCGGTTGTCTGGGAAGAAACTAAAAGTCGAGCACATTATTTATTAATAAGTACGTACCGTGGGCGTTTAAAGCTGCTGGGAAAGTAAAACAATTAAAATAGAGATAATAATATATGGAATCAAGTTTTTTTCTTCTTTTCCATAAAGTATTTAATAATTATTAATTATAATTTAATAATTAAAATAATAAAGCAAAAGAAGATTTTGAAGAATTACAAACTGAACGTAGTTTGAAAGAGAACTTAAAAATAAAAATACTTTCAATAAGTTAATCTAATTCATAAAAAGGAGTACAAGTTAAAAATAACAAAAACGTTAAAGAGCAGTTTGTTAAGAGGAGGATGAACTGGTACATGGGAAATCTGCGAATCGTACAAGGTCAGTTGCAAGTGAATGATAGAAGAGCAGAGCCTTGGGGGTCACTGTCTAGGACAGGGGTCGGCAACCTTTTGAGTCGGAAGAGCCAAAAATGGCAATTTACAAAATGTCAAAGTTTTAAAGAGGCACAAAATTTTTTCTTGCCAACAATAAATAACAGTTGGGCTGAAAAGTTCGTAGGCTGACACATAGATGGCGCTACTAGTATTAAATCCATATGATTTTTAGTTAGCCCAAACCTTCAAAAGACACGTGTATAAATTTGATAGCTGTTGCGCTATTAGCATTTTTAATGAAGTTTTAGCATTTTTTAGTGTTCATCACGTGCAGTCTACTCGGCTGACTGTCGATTGGACTCCGGTGTGAAATGATGGAGCCATGTTTCATCCATTGTCACATATCGACGCAAAAATTCGGGTTTTTTAAGATTGTACAGCTCCAAACAGTGCTTAGAATCATCCAATTGGTTGTTTTGGGTCGATTTTCGGTTGCACCCACTTTGTGAGCATATCCAAATATTCATTCACGATATGTCCAACAGGTTCCTTTGATATCTTTAGGGTCTCAACTATCTCAATCAACTTCACTTTACGGTTATCAGAAATTATTTTGGGACTTTTTGATGTTTTCGTCGGTAACAGCCTCTTTGGGGTGTCCACAGCGTGCATAGTCCTCGGTGCTCATTTCGCCTCGTTTAAATTTAGCAAACCACTTCTTTACGGTTGATTTTTCCTGGTGAAAAGTCCGAATAATGTTTATCGAGCAAAGCCTTGGCTTCAATAGTATTTAATTGTTTTCGCCAAACAGCAATGCTTTATTAACACATGAAATTCCTTTTATCCATTTTTTCAAACTAACAAAAGTTGCTTCACTAAAAATGATATAACTCACATACTATTATTGCAACAGCTGTCAACATTTATACACGTGTCTTTTGAAGATTAGAGCTAACTAAAATCATATGGATTTGATACTAGTAGCGCCGATTTAATAATACTAGCCCACCTGTTAATACTGCATAAATAAAGTTTTTTGTTAAAAAAAAAAACTAATCTATTTATTCAAAAGAAAAAATATCTATTTATTCATTATTAGATATTTATTATTATTTAAGTAAAAATTAAAACAATTAAACATTTACTTACAACTAACTGTAACTTGTAATTCGATAACAAACAATTGAACAAACAAATTCAATGGGAGCGATGGCTTTGCATGGTTATTCAAGTAGAAAATTTAAACTTTACTAAACAATGTAATTTGTACTTAAAATAAAAAAACAATAACATACATTTGAGCAAACAAATTCAATGGGAGCATTGGCTTTGCATGGTTTTAGAAAGTTTGGATAAATTTGGCTCATAACTTGTTCTTTAAGTTTCAAACACGACTCTAAATTTTCATTTGTTAGTTGGCTTCTTAATTTACTTTTAATTATATTCATGCAAGAAAACGCTTGCTCGCACGAATATGTCGATCCGAAGATAGTCACTCCAAATGCAAACTTCTTCACCTTACTGTAACAATCTGGAAGACATTCCATGCGTCGAATATAAGTGCCTCAACTCGCGGCATTTCTTTTAAAGTTGTCCACCTTTGTTGCGTTACGTACATACATTTCTGGACCTCCAACTCTTCCAACTTGCTTTTAAACTCTGTAAATTTTCCACTCCACAAAGCTTTACTTTTTAAATCGATCAATTGCATTTCTAGAGATCCAGTATCAATTCCAAATAGCTGAATGTGGATTTCGTTACTATTTGTGTTGAGAGGATTTACTATGAATACTAGAGTGGTTTTGTTGGTTTTGAATTTTCTCAAATCTATCAGCAAATTCAACTTTAATTTTTTTTTTTTATAACTGTGCTGGAGTACCTCGTGTCAATAGTTGCACTAGTTTTATCACGATATTGCTTTAGAAATTGAAATGAAGTAATATACCCCTCTGAATATCTTCTGCAAAAAGAATTAATTTTTCTTCAAAACAAACCAATTCTTCTACCAAAACGTAGTCTGGGTTTCCCTTTCCTTGCAGTTTTTGATTCAGCTCATTTAATTTCGCTGTGATATCCACCATAAAGTAAAATTTTTGCAACCATTTGCCGTTCTCTAACTCAGGGTGATTAATGCCTTTTTTTATTTAGGAATGTATTTATTTCATTCAAGCACAAAGCAAAACGTTTCAACACCTTACCTTTGGAAAGTCATCGCACTTTATTGTGAAGAAGGAGGTCGGAATACTGAGTCTCCATTTCGTTTAAGAATTCTTTAAACTGACGATGGTAGAGTGCTTTTGACAAGACGCTGTTAACAATCTTGATTTCCAAATTCATGACCTCAACTATTTCGGCCGGAAATGATTGGGCACAAAGCTCTTCTTGGTGTATTATGCAGTGAAACGTAAGAATTTCGTGGTTTACTTTGCTGTGAAGAATCGTTGGTGCCCCTTTATTTTTTCCTGTCATACTTCTGGCTCCATCAGTTGCTATTGAAACTATTTTATTTAAATCGATCTTATTGTCTTCAAAGCATTTTTGCACGGCATTCGCTATATCTTCCCGTCTAGTTTGTCCTGAGAGCGGTAGCAATCCTAGAAGTTCTTCTTTTGGACCTTGGGAAGACATATACCTGACAAAAAGGGCAACTTTTGCCGTGTCTTTTATGTCGCAAGACTCATCTATAGCCAGTGATAAGGCAGAAGAAAGTTGTATATCTTCCATCTGCAAATATGTTACATTTGAAGATATTTTAGCTATTCTATCTTGTACTGTTTTAGCGGATAGTGGAAAATCTTTGATTTTTTTCAAGATTTCTGGTTTGTTTTTGAAATCATGAAACAGTTCTTCAGATTCCTCGTTAATCGGTTCAGAACAATTTTAAAATTTTTTTTTTTTTAAAATAAATAATATTTGCATATGGAACTAAAGAGCCGCAGTTTCACATCCAAAGAGCCGCATGCGGCTCGCGAGCCGCAGGTTGCCGACCCCTGGTCTAGGAGGAATAACTTTGGGTTTGGCAGCCTGTCTGTTAGAGTTAGTATTTATCTTTGGAAATTTGGGGCAGCCCCTCCAAACTGCTAAGTGTCCTGTAGCGTTGCAATTAATGCATGTAGGCACCTCAAGCTTCCTTCAATTGGATACTCCTTATGGGAGTGTTCTTCACCACATTTAAGACACCTAGGTTTAAACCCACCTCGTCAGATCTTTTAGAAATACATACATTGTGTTATTATTTTAGTGGTGAAGATATTTTTTTAAATAGTTCGAATTAATAGATTTATATCAAAATAATATTTATGTATTTGTTGCGCCACCTATTCTACATTACATTAAAAAAATAAGTTCAATAATTTCTTGGGGAACATATATTGCTAAATGTTTCGACAATAATTGTTTCAAATAAATGTATTAAATTAAATTTTTTTTTATTTTTCAATTCTTTATGACCATGCATAATTTTTCTACTTCCTCGTTTAATTTTTTTAATTTCTGAAAGTTGTGGAACTTTTCTGTACAACAAACCTTTTTTATTTGTCGCTTTTTTTTAATTTAATATCTTGTTAAATATCCAAATTTTAAAATAATTTTATTTTTAATAAAAATTTACAAAGTAGCCATAGTTTGTGATTTAAAAAATTGGAGCAATTCTTTTTTTTCCATTTATTAATTAAACTGAATTTCGTAAGCTTCATTTCTCTCCATAGGAAATCGACTGGTTTAATTTAGAGGAAAATTTTATAAAATTAAATGATTTACTTGGAATTACCACTCATTAAATTATTATTAAAATATCACTATATATACTTTACTGTATTCTAGATGGCGCTGCGAATCTCTGTGGGCTCTGTGTTGTCCGCTTCCAGTGGCAATGTTAACGTGTCCGTTCCTGAATTCGAATGGCAATAAAACAGATGTAGTTTATCTGAATCTGAACCGACAGAATAGAATATATATATACAATATATAATTAAATGCACTTGTAAATGCAACAGAGAGGCATTTGGCCTGCGCTTTCAGAAATTTTAATTAAATCTATTATTAATTTTTCAGTTTTATTAATTTGAAATTTTTTTGTGAGGAATATGACCCTCGTGAACCACTATTTTATTACACAGGGAAACAAATGATATTCTAATGTCGTAAAAAGGTGTTTCGTTATAGGGAACAAGGTAAGGCGTTTCTTTAACGAGGGCGCTACGTTCGTTTTAAGGAACAGGAAAATGAATATTCTTTTTACAATATTTAATAACAAGATTAGATATCTACCAAGTGGGATAAGGACAATTTTTTATATGGAATATGACTCCCGTAAACCACCGCTTTATTGCACAGGGAAACAAATGATTTTCTAATAAAAGTACAGGGATATTTTGTGGTAGGGCACAAGTTGTTAAAAATAGTGTCATAAGAATAACAAGCAGTTAGTTATTGTAGTTCATTTATTTACAATATATTCATTCTTGAACGCGATAGGTTTGTTCATCGATATTTTATATTATTATATATAAAATGAACGCTGAATACAAACATTTATATTTTAAGCATTCAAAATATTGTTTTTAAATGTAAGTGTATGTATTAATGGGAAATGTTGGTATTCACTCCACTCTCTATTCATTTGGCTAAAATAAATGAAACACATTATCAACAACATCTACACCATGTGCGCAAATAAAAACAAATGCGACGAACGAAAAGTAAGAAAAGTCCCTCTATACCTACATTGTTTGTATGATGTTATGTGTCTTGCTATTGAAATTGGTAAAAAAACAAAAATTGATTAAAAAATAATAATAATAAGTGCAAATACAACTTACCATAATATTCAAAAACTCAATACCCCTCTTGTCACTTTTAATAAAAATGTAGAAAAGTTGCTAAATAATTTAAATGTTAAGTAGTACACACATACAAATTGCAAGACAAATTAAAAATATTTAAACTTCAGACTAGTATAATAAAAATAAGTTTTTTCAAGAATTATATAACATTTACAGCATCTGACAATGTATAAAATACTAAATAGTAAATTTAAAAATAAGCAACTAACTTCTAAAATGCAATATATGTAAACATTATTAGGCAAAATATAACAAGGCTTAACTTTTTCACTAATCTTATTTTAATTATTTAATAACACTACAATTACAAATTAAAATACTTAACTAATACTAAAGCAATGTTATTGAGCAATTAAAAGTACAAAATACAAGTATACAACACAGAATATTTCTAATAATTAAACTAAAACAACGTTGTTTCACAGAGACAAGCTAAGACACACCACGCTACGAAAGACGCGCCAAGAAAATTCTAGAGGCCATCTCCTCTGACGTCACTGAGCAATTTTACGACGTGTTTCAGGCCCGTAGAAGGGCGTGTCTCGCTGGCCCCGATAGAACCTCCACCTGTTTAAGGCGACAACCACAGCCTGTTTAATATAACGGGAAGACCGATAACAAAATATTGCCTGCAAGAGTTCATAAATTTGATCAGATTATTTACGTCAAAATTCCTTTTAATATTTAAAAACATTTAAGTGCTTCTCTGAAAAGTAACCATTGAAAATAAATAGTATGCGTTAACATTACGTCATTGAATTACTGTTTATATAACGAGAAAATCCCTTAGAAACAAACAAAACACCAAGAGATTGAACATAGAAATACTCATACGGGTATTTAAAAAAAAATAAACCATATTTATGCTGTTATTTCAAAGAACATCAAACCGAAATTAAATTTGGAAGCCAGAGGAGATCTACCACTTTTTTTTATAAACACTAATTGTATATATTTAAAGGCGTTTTTCCGAAGGCGATATTTTTTTTTTTTTTAAATAGTTTCTTATTATAAAGGTAAGACCTCCCAAGGGGTGTCTTACCAGTTTTTTAAAAGAAGAGGAACCATCACATTTTAGGTACATACAATAAATTTATCTGAATTGAATTTGCTTTAATCTTCAATGTATTGAATACATTTAATTTAATTTGGTAGAAAATATGATAATTTTTATTGCATATTTTATTTCCGTAGTCAAAGATTTTTATTATTTGAATTTTGTAAATGCTATGTGTTATGTTTGATTAGTTACTATTACAAGTAATATATATAATGCTGAGAATAAATGTCCAAGTAAGTGTTCTCGGCTTTTTTTTTTATTTATTATCCGTGCCCCATTTTTTATAAAGATTAATACCAATCCCAACATGTTTCATTTAACAGATTGATATATATCACTGCAATGATGAATTGGATTATCTCTCATGTAATTTACAAACTTAAAAATAGGAGGTGAAAGGGCTTCATAAGGGGAATAGCCTAGGGCCTCTTTTCACCTAAATCCGGCCCTGCAGGAACGTCATCATGTGGCACTGTGGCTTTAGCAGAAAGAGCACTAAACTGGCTGTGATTGCGAACAGCGTCGTTGCAAGGGCCCTGAAGAGAACCGTTTTATGAGTTACCGCTCTGGAGAGTAATGGATTTCAGCTTTTTCATCATCTCCGTTCTTAAAATTCTTGCGCGAAGCGCGCTTTTCTCCCTTTTGTCGTTAGCACGCGCTGGGGTAGCAGAATCAGCCATCCTATTACGCTAGAAACGTTAGTCTGACTGAAGAATAATACAATAACTCTGTGAGCACACCTCGTTATATTAAGTTGTTATTGATTTGTTTTTATGCAAAACGATTCTACATAATTATTTACAAAAAAAAAACCCATCCTATTTGAATTTCAAGAAAACATACCACTTTAAAAATATTCTATCTATATATAAAATCCTTTTTTGCCAAGCAACCTTGTCTCAATCGCGGTACCTTACTGAAACCCAACTGGAGTACTTTGTGATCACTCCCAAAAGCCAGAGGGCGCTTAAAGCTGTGTTGAAAGGAATTCCCCCGACTATACCGTTGAGGAAATCGAACAGGACTGAGAGACGCTGGGCTCAAAGTCGACAATGTTAGGCAACTAACAAATCTTAAAACCAAAGCGCCCATCCCGGTGTGGCAAATCATGTACAGAAAGTGCGATGAAAACGCAAAAATTTACGAAATAAGCCGCCTCCTTCACTACCAAGTACGTGTGGAGAAGTTTAATCGAAAGCCAGGTGCCACCCAATGCTTTGCCTGCAATTTTTTCCACCATGCAGCTAATAACTGCAGTTATAAAAAAAGATGTTTAAAATGCGGGGCGATCACTATATCAGTGATTGTCCAAATAAGGAACGGTTAGAAAATCCGCGCTGCATTAATTGTCAATAGACAGGGCACCTCGCCGCATGGAGAGGCTGTCCCAAATTTCCTAAGCCGCGCCTCCCGGCCAATAGAATTAAAGACACGCCTAAAAGGTCATTCACCGCGAGAAATGTAACTGAGGGTGTCTCTTTTGCAAGTTTATTGCAGGGGGCCCCGAAACAAACCCCAGCAGTGCTCTCCACTACGGAAAATTAGCACAACAAAAATAATAATAATATTAATAATGATGATAATTTAAATGATACTGCTAAAATGCTTTATGTTCTAACTGAAATGAAAATGTCTTCAATATGTTTGGAGGTCTGAGTAATATCTATGCTAAGCTGAGAAATGCTAACAATCCCTTAGACAAGCTGCAAGTATTGCTTGCTTGTTTTGAAACTTCTAACTCTACGAATTAATGGTTGTGCTGGTTACCGGGTTAAAAATATGTTACTGGAATGCAAATGGTATCATATCTAAAATGTATGACTTAATCAATTTTACTAATAATCATAATCCTGATCTGATATTAATCCAAGAAACCCACCTCCCCACTAATCGTAATATTAATATTCCTAACTATTTGTTATATAGAAATGATGGTAATCAAACTCCCAGACCTCGTGGAGGTACAGCAATTTTCATCAAAAATAGTATCAATCATCGTAATGTTTCTCCTAGTAATTTAACTGATTTTGCAAGCAACTGTACTCACTATAAATACCCCGCACTTTAGTAATCTTTCAATAGCCTCTATTTATGTTCCTTGTAAAATTAATCAACCCAATCTGCTTAATGATCTTTCCTCCATACTAAAAATTAATAACTCCTCAATCCTTTGTGGTGACTTTAATGCGCATCACACCTCCTTTAGGTGTCATCATGATAACACCACGGGCACTGCACTTGTCAACTT
This sequence comes from Caerostris extrusa, assembly GCA_021605095.1. Lineage (NCBI taxonomy): Eukaryota > Metazoa > Arthropoda > Arachnida > Araneae > Araneidae > Caerostris > Caerostris extrusa. Next base: position 37,417 of record BPLR01006431.1, read on the forward strand.
CGCCACGCAAACGGGCTTGGAAATCTTTGCTCCGCCCACTCCCACAAGGATTAATAACATCTCCTCCTCTACTATTGATCTAACCATACTTAATAATTTTCCTGCTTCTCTTACTATTGAATCTCTCTCTGAGCTTTCCTCAGACCACAATCCAGTAATGTTAAACTTTGCTATCACGTATGAAACTCTTAATCTCACTCGTAACGTCTCTACCAATTGGTTAAAATTTTATCAGATTCTCTCTAACCCTCCTCCAGATAAATTAGACCTTGATTCTCCTCTTGCTATTGATGCAGAAGTTAATCGTTTAACTAACCTTATTCATAATGCATATACTAACTCTTCTAAGCCCATCAAAAATAGTAATATCAATTTCATGCCTAATCATATTAAGAAACTCTCAATTGACAGAAATAAAGCTCGGAAGACGTGGCAAATTTACAGAGATCCGATCTCCAAAAATAATTATAATAGGGCACAGGCCAAGTTTCGTAAAGCAATCACTGAATTCACTCAAAATTCCTGGACTAATCGCATACAAACTCTTGATCCAGCTGATGGCTCCATCTGGCGGGCAATTAAACAACTTGGGGGTAATAAGATTAATGTTGCAAATTTTAAAGATTCTAATGCTGATGTAATCTCTAATGATAATGACAAAGCTAATCTGCTCGCAAACAGCCTTCAGAATCAATTAAAAGAAAACAATGTCTCTAACCAATTAACCACTGATAATGTCAATAAGACTATTCACTCTTTAAATTCTATTTGTAGTACTAATAAAATTGTCAATACAAAAATCTCTTTACTCTATGAATGCATTAATAATCTTAAAATTAATAAAGCACCTGGTGCAGACAACATTACTAATAAAATGCTTAAGAATCTTCCCTTTATTATAATTTATCGTATCGCTAAATTAATTAATGCTATTATTAAACTCTCATATTTTCCCCTTTCCTGGAAAAAAGCAATTGTTTTACCCATTCTCAAACCAGGAAAGGATCCCTCTGATCCAGTTAATTACAGACCAATTTCTCTTCTATCTACTCTTAGCAAGCTCACTGAATACGTAATCCTTAAGAAAATTAAGAAGCACCTTACTATTAATTGAACCTTACTTAAGAAAAAACTGAATTAAAATCTTGAAAGTTTAAGGAATCTATGAAATTATCTTCAGAATCTAAATCTTCTGGATTGATAATTTTTATGGTTAATGATCCATATTTATTTGAAACCAATGTTAATGGTAGAAACTTTTGCATACTTCCTTGTTGCTTGCCACCAGATGGTACTGCAGCACTCATCTTGAATACCGTTCAAACGATGTCCATGAAAATTAGTATTTACAAATATTGGAACATGGAGAATATATTCACGATATGTAATTTTCTGCAATACCTTTTTTTTTTTTTTTTTTTTTTTTTTTTGGCAGGACAACGTATGCCGGGTTATGCTAGAATGTTTTTGATGAAATTTTTGAGTGTGTAGTTTGGATTTATAATTTTACCAGATAGATGCGCTACGATCCGATTCCAAAATTTTTTTATTTCCAGGACAGGACAACGTCTGCCGGCCCGCTAGTAGTGTATATAATATGTATACACATTATATATATATATGTATAATGGAGATTTACGAAAGGTTTTCAAATAGTGAAAAATAATTTGATCTTTTTACAAGCATTCAATGAAAGATTAAAATTGATTGAGAAAAAAAAAATATAAATAAACTCTTATACATTTTTAAAACTGAACATTTTAATATATGTTGCACAATATTTTAAAATCTTCCAAATATATCTATTGAGGCAGCATTTTGAAAAATGTGCATTATTTAGATTATATTTAGATGCTTTGTATAATATTTCGTTCTCTGTAAGAGGTGTCGCTTCATTCGTCAAATATTCGGGGAATTTCTTAACAAAATGTAATCCAACACATATTACTGTGTGGAGCTGTCAAGCAGATTACCAAACACATTGTTTCACTTGAATTTGAGTTAATGACATAAAAAATATAAACAAAGGAAATAATTTCAACTATCCGAAGTGGAAATAAAACATTTAGAATTAGGTAATTAAAATCATTCCTAATTTTTTTCTAGGAATTCTAGGAACTTTTCTAGGAATCGAAGTATCCAATGTTTAAAAATGTCAAAACACATTTTCCTGATTTTCCACATTTCCAAAATACATTTTCCTGTTGTGTTTAGCTAGAAATTGAATTATTTGTGATGTTTGGCAATTTGTATTGGAATTATCTGATCAGACCATTTCATGTTCACAAATTGTGACAAAAAAAAGAGGGGATGCTGATGTTGATAAAAAACGAGGATATTATGATATATTACTGTTTGTTTGCGCAACCTTTTGCTAAGCGCGCTCCACGATGAATATTTCAAAATACATCTTCCGTATCTGAACCAGCATTCATTATATTTTTGATAATTTTTTGTTTTATAATCCCGTTACATTTACATTTGTATTATTTTATAAATATGTTTGTTATTCAATTGTTAAATTTTATATTATTTTATTTTACTGTGAAGGTAAAATTAAGAAATGAACTCATTTTAATTATGTTTTAAATTATAAGTAACTGTTGAGTAATTTTAAAAAAAAATCAATACAGTCACGGAATGAATATAAAAGGAGTTCAATATTTAAAAAGAATTTGGAATAGAAGTCCAAAACTTAATACACTTATTTTGTGATTTTCTTTATACTGAAAGATAATAAATATAGAAATTAAAATAACAGATATTTAAACAATAAATGTTTATAAATCAGCAAAAATGATCTTAAAGTTAATGTAAAAAGGGAAATATTTATATATAAAGGAGGAATAATGATAAAATGAATTATTAAAAAACAGATTATCTTCAGTATAATTTTGTAATATTTATATAACATATGGGTTTGAATATTAGGATTTAGATGTCACATGAATGAAATTGTATTTTAGAAAAATTGCCTTCAAGATATTTAACACAAAAAAATTTTATGTTTAGTTATAGACCAAGAAAGTGTTTTGAAAAACTTCATAGTTGTCATACGAAAGAGTGAAGTCTTAAATTTGGCTAAAACTTCTATTTGCATATAGCCTGTAACCTGATACCATTCATTCGTTAAACACGTGATTAGATCATTATAGATTTTCCTTAATTTTTACAAATAAATAACGAATATATTTCACATATTTAATAGATAAAATTATTAGATTCAAATGGTGGCGCTGCAATCGGGTTCTTCTGTACTTAGAGTCTGCCTAGGAGAAAAAAATTAAATAAGTAGTGAAAAATATAAGCAATATAAAATACATAAATGCATTATAGAAACATATAAATAAGTAAGGACACAACAGACATGCATCAATACAGATACAAAGAAAATAAATAATAGAAAATATAGATATATGAATACAAAATAAAAAGCTTAAAAAAAAAAAAAAAAAAGATATATGAAGCAAACTTTGAAACTGAGATCGGAAATAAAGTTTTATAATATAGGGTAGAGTTTTCGAAACGGGATTTTTGTACATAGTCCACAGTAATCACTACTAAGGCAGAAGAGAGAACGGTGGGAGATTTTCTAGGACTGAAGAAAAAATGTGTGCAGATGGGAATAAGAAGAGAATAAGGTCATGATTCCATCTTGTAGTGAAATATGGGTAGTGGTATTTACCGTCGTTGTGGACGGAGCTTCCTAGGGCATATATCTCGCATCATTTATGCCTAGAGCAGGGATCGGCAACCTTTTGAGTCGGAAGAGCCAAAAATGGCAATTTACAAATTTCAAAGTTTTTAAAGAGCCTCCTTTTTTTTTTCTTGCCAACAATAAATAACAGGTGGACTGAAAAGTTCGTAGCCTGACACATAGATGGCGCTACTAGTATTAAATCCATATGATTTTTAGTTAGCCCTAACCTTCAAAAAGACACGTGTATAAATTTGATAGCTGTTGCACTATTAGTATTTTGAGTTACAGCATTTTTAATGAAGTTACAGCATTTTTAGTGTTCATCACATGCTGTCTACTCGGCTGACTGTCGATTGGACACCAGTGTGAAATGATGGAGCCATGTTTCATCCATTGTCACATATCGATGCAAAAATTCGGGTTTATTACGATTGAACAGCTCCAAACACTGCTTAGAATCATCAATTGGTTGTTGTTTTGGGTCGATTGTGAGCTCGCGCGGCACCCACTTTGAACACAGCTTTTGCATATCCAAATATTCATTCACGATATGTCCAACACGTTCCTTTGATATCTTTAATTTCTCAGCTATCTCAATCAACGTCACTTTACGGTTATCAGAAATTGTTTTGTGGATTTTTTTGATGTTTTCGTCGGTAACAACCTCTTTGGGGCGTCCACTGCGCGCATCGTCCTCGGTGCCCATTTCGTCTCGTTTAAATTTAGCAAACCCCTTCTCTGCGGTTGATTTTCCTGGTGCAAAGTCCGAATAATGTTTATCAAGCCAAGCCTTGGCTTCAATAGTATTTTTTTTTGCCAAAAAGCAATGCTTTATTAGCACACACGAAATTCCTTTTTATTCATTTTTTCAAACTAACAAAAGTTGCTTCACTAAAAATGCTATAACTCACATACTAATAGTGCAACAGCTGTCAAATTTATACACGTGTCTTTTGAAGGTTAGCGCTAACTAAAACTCTTATGGATTTAATACTAGTAGCGCCGATTTAATAATACTAGCCCACCTGTTAGTACTCGCATAAATAAAGTTTTTTGATAAAAAAAAAAAATATATTTATTCATAAGAAAACATATCTATTTATTCATTATATCATTCTATTTATTCCTTATTAGATAATTACTTATTATTTAAGTAAAAAATTAAAACAATTAAACATTTACTTACAACACTAACTTGCACTTCAATAACAAACAATTGAACAAACAAATTCAATGGGAGCGATGGCTTTGCATGGTTATTCAAGTAGAAAAATTAAACTTTACTAAACAATATAATTTGTACTTAAAATAAAAAAACTATAACATACATTTGAGCAAGCAAATTCAATGGGAGCATTGTCTTTGCATGGTTTTTAGAAAGTTTGGATAAATTTGGCTCATAATTTGTTGCATTAAGTTTCAAGCACGCTGTCTGTGTTTGCCAGCTGCATTAGAAAGAAAAAAAAAAAGTTTCAAACACGACTCTAAATTTTCATTCGTTAGTTGGCTTTTTACTTTACTCTTAATTATATTCATGCAAGAGAACGCTTGCTCGCACGAATATGTCGATTCGAAGATAGTCAGCACTCCAAATACCAACTTCTTCACCTCACTGTAGCAATGTGGAAGACTATTCCATGCGTCGAATATAAGTGCCTCAACACGCGGCATTTCTTTTAAAGTTGTCCACTTTTGTTGCGTTACGTACATACATTTCTGGACCTCCAACTCTTCCAACTTGCTTTTCAACTCTGTAAATTCTCGACTTCACAAAAGCTTTACTTTTAAATCGATCTATTGCATTTCTAGAGATCCAGTATCAATTCCAAATGGCTCAATGTGGATTTCGTTACTATTTGTGTTGAGAGGATTTACTATGAATACTAGAGTGGTTTTGAATTGCTCAATTCTATCAGCAAATTCATCTTTAATTTTTTTTTATAACTGTGCTGAAGTACCTCGTGCCAACAGTTGCACTAGTTTTATCACGATATTGCTTTAGAAATTGAAAATGCAGTAATATAACGCTCTGAATATCTTCTGCCAAAATAATTAATTTTTCTTCAAAACAAACCAATTCTTCTACCAAAACATAGTCTGGGTTTCCCTTTCCTTGCAGTTTTTAAATTCAGCTAATTTAATTTCGCTGTGATATCCACCATAAAGTAAAATTTTTGCAACCATTTGCTGTTCTCTAACTCAGGGCGATTAATACCTTTTTTTTTTTAGGAATGTATTTATTTCATCCAAGCACAAAGCAAAACGTTTCAACACCTTACCTTTGGAAAGCTATCGCACTTTATTGTGAAGAAGGAAGTCGGAATACTGAGTCTCCATTTCGTTTAAGAATTCTTTAAACTGACGATGGTAGAGTGATTTTGATAAGATGCTGTTAATAATCTTGAGTACCAAATTCATGACCTCAACTATTTCGGCCGGAAATGTTTGGGCACAAAGTGCTTCTTGGTGTATTATGCATTGAAACGTAAGAATTTCATGGTTTATTTTGCTCTGAAGAATCGTTGTTGCCCCTTTATTTTCCTGTCATACTTCTGGCTCCACCAGTTGCTATTGAAACGATTTTATTTAAATCGATCTTATTGTCTTCAATGCATTTTTGCAAAAAGAGTGCATAAGATGACCGTAGAGTGACAAACCAAACCAAATCAATGCATTTTTGCACGGCATTCGCTATATCTTCCTGTCTAGTTTGTCCCCAGAGCGGTAGCAATCCTAGAAGTTTTTCTTTTGGACCTTGGGAAGACATATACATGACAAAAGGGCAACTTTGCCATGTCTTTTTATGTCGCAAGACTGATCTATAGCCAGTTATAAGGCAGAAAGAAAGTTGAATATCTTCCACCTGCAAATATGTTACATTTGAAGATATTTTAGCTATTCTATTTTGTACTGTTTTAGCGGATAGTGGCAAATCTTTGATTTTTTTCAAGATTTCTGGTTTGTTTTTGAAATCATGAAACAGTTCTTCAGATTCCTCGTTAATCGATTCAGAACGATTTTAAAATGTTTTTTTTTTTTTTTTGATAAAATAAATAATATTTGCGTATGGAACTAATGAGCCGCAGTTTCACATCCGAAGGGCCGCATGCGGCTGGCGAGCCACAGGTTGCCGACCCCTGGCCTAGAGCATTTTAGAAGGTTTTTTTGTGTCGACTGTTGATAGTGCTTACTTTACACTTGGTTAATTTTTTAATTAGTAATTTTTGCAGTTTGTAATTCCATATTAATTGACATAATGGATTGTACAACAAAAATAAAGTTATGATTTATTCAATCGCTTTGAATAGGATGTTATTCCTTGTAGCTCTATTATTATTATGGCTTTAACAATTGGTTGTCAAAGAATTAGGAATGGAAAATAACATCACAGCTCTTCTCGCATCTGACACCATTTCGATATTTTACTTCTGGCTTTATCATCGCTTGCATCTATTATTTCTATTTTCGATCGTTATCAGATGTTTTAGATTTGCAATTAAATTTGTTTTTCAACATGGTTTTTGTATTAGAATTTTGAACTCCATAGCAAAGTTTGTTGGTAGGTTATTATTTATGATATCTGCTAACTTATTTCTTTGATATAGAACAGTTACTTACAGTGTGGAACTTGGTTTACAAGCCCTTTTATTATTCGGACTTTACATACCTTATTTATATGAAATACCATACAATATGTTACAGATAATTATATTTAAGTAAATTTAATGATTATTATAAAAGATAGAGATATTTATATGAATTTTAAATACTATAAAAATTCTAAATATTATGTATGCAAGTATGTTAACATGATTCGTAGTTTAATAATAAATTATTTAAATATTATGATTTTTTTAAACCTAAAAATATAAGGCAATTTTACTTTTTAAACTAGTTTTTAAGTGTCTTTCAAGATTGATACATCTAGAAGCTTTGTGTCAAACCCTAGTACAAAGTTAACTTTTATTGTAAATGTAGATAACTAATTTATTTGATTTTAATGAAGAAAAGTGTATTGCATATTAAAAGTAAATTTGTATGCTTTCTAATTATTTTACTTGTATAAATCTTCTTTAAATGAAGTTTTAATTTATTTTTAGTGAAGAACAAATGGTAACAATTGTTGATAATTTATCTATTATTTGTGAGGATATTGCTCAAAGTAATATCTTTACTGAAGAAAATGGTTCCGTGGAGGATCAGAAGGTGAATATCATAACATTGATTAAACTCTACTAATTTTAATTTCTCTTATCATATAATTATTTTAACTGTTACTTAAAATCTATAACTTTGTATGTTTACTAAAATATGCATGTGGTATATTCTATTTAAATTTACTGTTGCAACTGTTTAACTTTTAAAGTTATGTATTTTTGCTAAGAATTTGTTTGGTACTAGCTCCATTTAATATTACTTATACTAAATATAGTGTTATGTAAGAATTTGTGTTATACTGATTAGAAGTTCTATTGATTTGTATCTTTCTAAATATTTAATATTGTGATTTTAATTCCAATGCACCATGATTGTCCTTTATCAATTCTTAAATTAAGTAACATAACTGCTGCTGTCTATTAATTTTCTGTCTTTGAATTTTTTATGTTGATAACTTTTGTATTTTACCCTTGAAAAATGACTAAAAATTTCACATTTTCTAAATTTTTATATTTTTAATGGCTAAAAATAATCCAGATATTAAGCATAGCAAAATATGAATAATAGCAGCAGCATTATAAAATGTGATTCTGGCCATAGAAAAATGTTATTTTATTTTTCATTGAGGTGTGTGCACTATACAAGGTATGCTAGCTTTATATTGCTGAAATTTTCACTCAAATGTACTTTTTCCAAAATTCTATGATTATGAATTTATTTTTGTGCTGTTATTCTGATTTCCCTGTTGCTTATCTTCTGAGAAACACAATGAAATATTTAAATTGGAGGAGACGAATTCTTAAAACTTGCATTTAAAAAGAACTCTTTATCACACAAAAAAATGAACATTTTTCTCCAAGGAGAATGATTAATTAATGAGAAAGAACAGAAAATTCTTTCTGTGTATATTCATAAATTTGTTTGTATAATATAAAATGTGTGTATGAAAGATGAATTAGTTGAAATTTGGAAAAGGTTGATAAGGGCATTCAGTGAACAAGATTTAATAGAAATTTTATAAATTTGTGAACTATATGCAACAGTGTTTCAGATATTTACATTTCAGAAAACTACCCACATAACTGAAAAAAAAATCGATTTTCAATTTTACATTATTAGAAAAATTTATATATAAAAAAAAGATGTAAATACATTAGTTTTTCTTATGAGGAAAGTGAAGAGGCAAGGAAAAGCATTATATAACTAGTCACTTTATGAAAATTTTGTGATTTTTTTTTTTGATATTGTGAGCAGAGGGCTTGTATTTCTTCATTACATAATTTTCATTTTCATTGCCATTAAATATTTATTTTAAAATTTCAAATTCAAGATATTGGATTTTCTTCATAATGAGACGATAACGAAAAATGAAACTTTTTTAAAACGATGCAGTAATTTTGATATTTCTAGAAGTAATTGCAATGCAGATTAAAAACTTAACTCACCTGTAAGCAGACATAAGTTCCAAGTTCTTATTTCTATATGATCAGTGTCAATAAAGCAACTTGTACTGCGAAAAAAAGTTAATTGTCGACTTTTCATATCATAGAGATACAGAAAAAAGTTTTGAAACAAATAAGACATTAGTCAATTGAAATAGAATATTTAAAAAATTTGAGGACATAATTTCAAAGATAAAACAGTATTATATTCAGCATTTTATAAAATGTTTTCAATTTGTTTAAATCATTGCTAGAGAAAGTAAAGGGAGATGATTTAATTCAAATTTTAATTATATTCTGTTTAAAATAATATTAGAAACAATCATATTATAATAAATACTCATTATTACGCTGATTATTAAAATTAGCTTAAAAAATTAATGAATGAAAAATCATTGGTTTAAGATGATAAATTATTAAAGCAGTTACTTCAACAAAATTTTAGATTACATGGAATACAATCCCGTCATGTACAAATGCAAAATTGAATCTTGATTAAACTTTTTACAGGTGCACTGTTCTTTTATTTAATGCCGTTGCTGTTATCGTGTCCATGGATTTAAAATATAATTATCAAAGTTAGATCAAGTCGAAAGTCTTCACGATTGCGGCCGCTAGCAATGGCGCCGCTTTACTATACAGGACTTCTCTTAAGTTGGCCTTGATCTTTTATTTAATAACACAGAAATAACAGTATATGATGAAAAAAAAGATAAAAACAATCAAGTGATCTTAAAAATCTCACAGTAAGACAAACATTAAATAAAAGTTATAATAAAGCAATTATAAAGGAAAAAAAAAAGATAACTAAACAGGAGTGGAATTCAATTCAATTGCCTTGAGAATCACTAGGTATTCAAAGAAATTCAATTTATTACAAAGTACTTATGCAACTATTAAATAAATTTTAGAAATAAATATATGCAGGCACTCACATAATTTTCTAGAATTGTATAATTTTCAACATAATTACAAGCAAAGTAGAAAAAATTAAAAGTTTAAAATGATTTTAATATGAAAGAAATAAGAAATTTTAATCGATAAAAATCAGAAAATATTGTTTTTGTATACTATAGTCATGCATAAAAACTGTCTGCTTCACAATAATGTTTAAAAATAATTTAGAAATGCTTTGTCATGTAAACTTTAAATTTTTAGTTTCTTTAAAAATCAAGAATGTTAATCACTAGAAAGAAACAAACATTACAGCAGAAGAATTACATTAGAATCATTAAGCAATTACATTAGAGTAAGTAAGCAATTTTTATCAAGAAAACATTTTAAAATAGCTTCCAATACATAACATATAACTTTGTTAAAATAAAATTTTACAGATCATCTATTTGTCAAAGTTACAAGAATTTTGTTAAGATAAAAATTACTTACACATAAATCATCTGTTCTTTTTTGGAAAAAATGGTGGTTTCCTTGAAGGGTAAGTTTCAAAAGTATCACGAGTAAAACTAGAATAAAACATCAAAAACACGCGTCCAGTCAAATATCATACAATAAATTGCTGCAATTCATATTATACAATATGCAATAAATGGTAAACATATGAACAACTATGTTGCCTCAAAACCAAGGTCCCCAGGCATAGGGGAAGTCAATGCCCTATAATATAAACATCCTGTATGTGTGGGGAGTCTGGGGGGGGGCGAGATGACAGAAGAAAGAGAAAGAATGTAATACAATGAGTTGAGTAAGTTATGTAAAGAGAAGTTGTGTGGGAGTCCATCCTCGAGTGCGATAGCTGCCTAAATAAAGGAGAAATACAGCCCATGTCATATTTTTATTTGTGTGTATGAGTGAGCTATCGAACAAACTCAATACAATCATTTTTAATTCCCTTTTCTTTGTCCTTCACCAAGTTGTGAAGTTTTAAAAACACATCCATTATGGTATTTTTTTTTTTTTTTTCCCAGGAAGTCAGTATATGAACTTAATAAATGAATAAGTTTTGTTTTGTTTTCTAATAGATTACTTTTTACTTAGTAATATTCTACTCCAATTTTTTTACAATAATTAACTTATCAAAGAAAAAAAAATAATTTATAACAAGTTATGTACAGAATTTTATTGTATATTATATATATAAAACACCATATATTGATAATTACAATTATGTGGTCTAGTTTTTAAAATCCTCATCACATTTTTGGGATTGTATAAAAATATAAAAAAAGACTTATAAAGGGTTTTGTTTGTTGTTAGACAAATGATTTTTTAATGCTTAATTTATGTTCATATGACTACTACATGTTGTGGTATTATTTTATTATACCTATTTTTGAATTTGTGTTTGAAACTATCAAAATGAATTTTTGTAATAAATAATATACTTTAAAAATTGTGAATAAATAACAGAATTAGAATAATGCAAAATGTAATTCCATTTTTTAAATAAAAATAATGATTCAAAATAAAATTTTTCTACTTCAATAAAATGGGTGAATTTTAAATTTATTTTTCTTTGAGATATTAATAGAAAGAAAATGAAGCTAATTGGCGGTAATAGATATTTTAAAGCTTTTAATAATAAAATAAAAGTGTCTCTGAATTTTATACACAAAGCTTTTTATAATAAATAAATGATATAAATATAATTTAAATGTATAAATATTAGAATAACATTTAATTTTTAAAATTCTACAAAATTTTGGTATTCTTAAATATATTAAATTTTCTTTTTTTTTTTTTTTTTGAAATGCAAAAAATAACTGGTAATTTTATTCACAATAGGGTACAAGTTACAGATGAACATCTTCATTGTACTACATATTAAGAAGTCATTACAGTAATTAAATAAAAATACACAAATAAGAGATAATACTTTTTCCTTAAAATGTAGGAGATACCGAAATATAACCTACTTTTGAAATTAATTTCCAGTAGTGGAAGTAAAATAGACGACAATGCAACAGGCATGCAGTACACAAAACAAAGAGGTTATGCTATGACACTGGGTTACAGTTATTGCTTTTGGCGCTTTTGCGCTCAGTTGCCACTCGTCAGTATGGCGAGAAATTCCTTGGTAACTTCTTGTGGGAAAGTGGGGGGCGGAGGGTTAGGACAATACCGTTCCGAGTTCCGGGAATATATTATTCCTTTTACGATGGATTCCTAGAATGTAGATGGAAAATTCGAGGAATAGAATAGTGGAAAGAAACGAACTAGTAGTATACTATTAGAATCAAGAAAATACATATATCACACTAATCATTTGACAAAATATTTTTAATTTTTTTTATATCTTGCATCACCATGCATCATTTATTTAAGTCTTTGAATTGCTGCTCATTTTGCTAAAAAAAAAAAAAAAAAAAAAAAAAAAAAAAATATTTTAAAAATCTGTGCTTTTCAGAAAATAAAATTTCAGAATTTTTCATTACAATATTTACTTTGGTAATTTTCTAAGATGGATATTAAAAGTTATTTTTGAAGTTATCAGTTAACAGAGAAAACTATTTATTTATAATCTGATATTTGTATTAAATGTATCTAAGCTATACACACACAGAATTTAAAGCAATGCAAACACACATTTTTTTTTTTATACATTTAGAAGTGTAGAATTCTATAATAAACATCCCTAATAACATACAATAAGTCTCTATATATATCCTATATAATAAAAATACATAAACACCTTGTAAATGGTGATTTTAATACTTCTTTAAATGAAAGCTGCGGATAAAACTAACCAGCGAACTGTTCCTTTTAGTTTTATTTAATATTATCAAATTTTATATTTCTTTTTAAAATTATTTTTTTCTGCAGTAAAAAATTCTTAATACAAAATATCGCTTCAAACAAGGCATTTTTTTCCCTTTCATCAGTGATTATCATTTGTTATGTGCACTGTTGAAGATTTAAAAGCAAACTAGTGTACAACTGTGTCCAAAAAGTAAGACCAATTTTCAATTTAAAATTCCAGGGTCTAATGGAATTTCAATTTTTTTTTTTTCTTTTTTAGGTTGCTGGCACTGTCCTTGACATCTGTGTGAAATTTGATGTCAAAATATTAATTAGTGATTGAGTTACCCTTGGTTTTGTGAGACGCTAAAAGGGATTTCGGCGATTTTGAAATGTCTGAATTAATTGAGCAAAAGAACTTGCATTAAATTTTGTTTGCGGAAACGTATAGAATGTTGAAGACGAAGAGCCCTCTGGTTGACCATTACCTTCAACCGATGAAGCTCACGTCCAAAAATGAAAGATTTGGTGCTTGCAAACCATCGATTTACAATTTGAGACATTGCTGATGATGTTGGAATTTCAAAAGGTTCGGTCAATTCCATTTTGGGCCACAAACGCGTCAAATCTCGATTGGTACCGCAAACACTGAATGCACCATCTCACACACTGTATTGATTCTTCGTGAATTTTTCGCCAAAAAACGAACCCATATCGTATATAAAGTTGGCATAAGTGCATTGTGCCCGGAGGGGATTACATAGAACTCAATGAAATGATTTGAGTTTTGGCGAAGCTCCGTGGATACGCAACAAGCCGTTGAGGGCAATGAAATAATTTTGGAAGAATAAATAAAGAGTTTTTGAAAAAATAATTGGTCTTATTTTTGGGCATTGTAGTATAGTCTATTTTATCATGAAATATTAAAGAGAAAACGCTTATTATTGGAAATAACAGAACTTTTGGTCAGTAAATTTATTTATGACTTCACAGAGTTTTTTAAATTTATTTTTTAATTATTTCTTTTATTGCCGAATAGAAATTAAGCAAACTAAACTTATACCTTAACAACATGCATACCAGAAAGATTTGCTTTCAATCAAATATGTGTGACTTACAGACTCGAAGAATGGCATCGATTGATTTCTTACTTTCGTAAAGTTGGCTGAGATTATTTGGCTGAAAGTCTAACAGTTTGCAAAATATTATATTTCACTGTTAAAGAATAATATATATATATATATATATATATATATGACATATTGACTAAGAAATAGTGAACTATTATCTTATCTAACTAATTCTTAAAAAAACATCTCTTTTGTCTTAAACTTTCTTTTATACTATTTGGGCAAGATTCATATTAGCCTTTACCACTTTATCATAGCCATGCTTTCTCATCTTATCTCCAAAAAGATGCTTTTGAGATAAGATGATCATCTTGATCTTATCTCCATGCTTCATCATCTTACCTATAACAAGATAGAAACTTACAGCCACGGAGCTTTGTAAAAACTCAAATCGTCGTCTACCCCACAAAAATGAGTCTGTAACTTCCAGAGGAAATATTCCCTACAACAAGGATCTAAATTCCTTGGATAAGATCCCTTTTCATTGTAAAAGAATTTTCTGCTCTTTCCAATCCTTAGATGGAATAAAGTTTGCATTCTCCACCTCGAACCCAATGGAGGGATTTTTACTATCAACTGGGATCAGTGCTCTTTCTTGGCGAAAACACAGGAACTTTCCGTTTTACTAGTTCCTTCCTGGAACTAAGCTTCCTTAGTTCAGAAGAGTTTTAGAGTTAAACATCTGCTTTTCTCTCCATCTAAAACAGCAATTCATTTCCAATATAGATAGCGTGGAAATAAAGCTTGATTAAAAAGTTAATCCCAGTTAAAGTTATTCCGTGAAAATATATTTTTACGTTTAGACATAAGTAATAATTTAAATAATGCAATTTTAAATAACGTAATTAAATACATGTACATGTTTACTTAATTACTAAAATTCTAATAATTTTTATTTTTAATTTTGAAAAATTCTCTGCCAAGTTTATGCTAATGAAAAATATATTAAGCAAATATTTTCAAATTAACAATCTGTTTTTATTGATATTTCAGTTATTTTTCATTCCTATTATTTGTAATTCAAAAGGCTATTTAAAATTGATAACCTGTACCTGTAATTTGTACTTGTTAAAATGCTGCATGATTTTAGATTCAGATATATATTTAGTAATGTTATATATTTGTTTTAATTATTAAAAGTATTGCAATTGTAATTGTTTTTAAATTCAATTTTTTAATTAAAATATAGTATTAAAATAAAATTGTTTTATGAAACAAGACTATTAGATACAGATGTTTAGTGGTTTCATTGGTAGTAAACTTTTATAGGATAATTGTACAAAAATCTAAACTACCTTAAAATACATCATTAAGAAATGTGAATAAAAATTCATTCTTTCTAAATTTCTTATAAAGCATTTGCTCATTGAAGATTATACATATAACAATTAAAAAACAATAATAATAAATGCAAATTTAAAATTTTATTTAAAAATTGGTGAACATATCATTTGTTTTGATGGAAACAAATGTGCTATGAATGAACATGACTAGAATTTAATGTTAATTTATTTTTCATATGTCAGGTTTAAGAAAAAATATATTATCAATTTATATTAATTTAAAACAAACAAAAAGAAATTTTTATTTAAAGAAAGTATATTAAAAGATACTTGCTATAAATAATTTGCTTTAATTATTAAAATTCTAATATTAAACTATTTTTTATTTTGATGACTTTTATTTCTATGCTAATTTTAAGTACTATAGAAATATTTTCCATTTTATTAATCTGCTTCTGTTGGTGTTTTAATTTTTTATTTCCTATTTTTGTATTTCATATGATTATTTAAGAAATAATTTGTAAATTATACTTATTACTATGAAGAAATTACAATTTTTAATAGTATAATATTTTTAAATATTAAAAATGCCTGCCCTAAATATTAAAACCTGCTCCCTGTCTTGAGATGAATGGCTTTGAAGATGAGGAACAGTGTTTTATTGAAGTCTACAAATAATAAAATTCTGCAATGCTATGCATTATATGAGTTTACTAACCCAAACGGGTTTTCAACTTCTTCTGTGAAACAATTGCCAAAAAACTACTCAGATATACGGCCACGCACTCATTAATACTTAATATGTATACAATATTTAATAAAATAGTGGTAGTTTAAAAGATAAAAAATTTCAATTTAATTAAAAACGCGTTAATAATACTGTTGTTTTTGAATTTTTATTTTTTATTCCATCTATGTATTTTTATTTTTAAAACATGTTTAATTGACCTATGGGCTTTGACCGTTCTTCATTTTAATACAGAAATTTGTGCAAAGCTACTTCGCAGCCAATATACTTCGGTAGTCTATTTCATAACGTAAAATAAAGTTCCATTTTTTTGGTTTAGTTTAAAACTTAAAATTCAAATAATAATTATTCATACTTAAAATTTAAATGCGAATTATTATAAAATAAATTTATCAAGAATTGAATTTGCTTTTTAATCTTCAATGTATTGAATATATTTAATTTAATTTGATAGAAAATATGATAATTTTATGGCGTTTTATTTTCGAAAAAAAGATTTTTTATTATTTGAATTTTTTTTTTGTAAATGTTGTATGTTACGTTTGATTAGTTATTGTTACAAGTACTATATAGGGTGCTGAGAATAAATGTCCAAATAAGTGTTCTCGACTTTTTTTATTCGATTTATTTTTTTTTTTATTTTTTTCTCAACCACATTTTTTATGAAGATCAGTACCAATCACAACATGTTTCATTTCACATATTGATATATATCACAGTAATGATGTATTTTATTATCTCTCATGTAATTTACAAACTTAAAAATGGGAGGTGAAAGGGCCATATAATGAAATAGCCTAGGGCCTCTTTTTCATCTAAATCCGGCCCTTCCTGTACCCGTAATTTGTGCTTGTTAAAATGCTGCCTGGTTTTAGAAATATATATTTAGTAATGTCATATGTTTGTTTTAATTATTGCAATTGCAATTGTTTTAAAATTCACTTTTTAATTAAAATATAGTATTGAACTAAAATTGCTTTTCTGTTTTTATGAAACAAGACTATTATATACAGATATTTAGTGGTTTCATTGGTATTAAGCTTTTTGCAGGATAATTGTACAAAATTTAAACTACCTTAAAATACATCATTAAGAAAAGTGAATTAAAAATTCATTTTTTCTAAATTTCTTATAAAGCATTTGCTCATTGAAGATTATGCATATAACAATAAAAAAAAAACAGTAATAATAAATGTAAATTTAAAATTTTACTTAAAAATTAATGAACTTAATTTGTTTTGATGATTAGAAACAAATGTGCAATGAATGATTGGTAGTAAGACTAATTTTTAATTAACTTATGACTAATTATAATGTTATTTTACTTTTCATATGTCTAGTTTTAAGAATATATAATATAAATTTATATTAATTTAAAACAAACAAAGTATTTTTTTTAAAAAGTATATTAAAAGCTATTTGCTATAAATAATTTGTTTTAATTGTTAAAATTCTGATATTAAACTATTTTTTTAATTTGATAACTCTTTTATTTTTATGCTAATTAAAAATACTATAGAAATATTTTTCATTTATTAACCTGCTTCTGTTGTTATTTTAATTTTTCTATTCCTATTTTGCATTTCAAATGATTATTTAAGAAATCATTTGGAAATTATATTTGTTACTATGAAAAAATTAACATTTTTAATAGTATAATATTAAAAAATAATAAATAAAATTAACTATATATAAAAGATATCAATTTTGTGTCTCTCCTGTTTTAACTTGATTATGTTAGTATGGATTTAATTTTTCTGAATAGAACTTTTTATATTTTTGAATTGAGTTTTATAATAAATTGAAAATATACACAGATAAACTAATGTATTATAAAATAAGTACTTAATAAATTTGCTTGTTTATTTTGAAAATTATTCTTTATTTAAGGAAACAACATATAAGAAGACAAATGTTTTTATTCATTTTCATCCTTAATATTAGTTACTTTTTTAAAGATTTGGTTTAATTTTATATTTGTTTGTCATTTTTTTATAGGACCTCTTTGTAATCATATAAGAGTTAATAATTTTTAACTTCTTTAAAATCTTTCAGCTGTCTGCAACAAAATGTCTGTCTGTCTTCAGTTATATATTAAGTAGTAATATATAACTGAATTATTACAATCTTCTTTTCTTTCTTGCACGCTTCATGTGAAATTATTAATTTATTTTTTATACACCTTTATACACTCATGTCCATAAATTAAGGATAATGAAGTTCAGGCAATGAAAGAGACAGAAGCAAAACAAATTTGACTTATTTGTAAAAAGTCTATTTATTAAACAAAAGGTAAAGAGCAAAAAGATGCTATATGTTTAACATAATTAATAAAAATTGCGATTTTTACCCTGGAGCAAATTTCAAAAAAAGAACCTATTTACAAAAAACAGTATAACATGGTTAATATGATGGTTAATATGGAATATGTCTCCCGGACGATGCAATACAGGCCTTACAATGCCTAGGCATGCTGAGTATCAAATTATCAATCTGATCTTGGGGAATATTACACCACTCATCAAGCAATGCCCTCCGAAGTTCCGGTTGACAGGTGGGAGGGTTGACGGGCTGCAATTCGTCGGCCAAGCATATCCTACACATGCCTCTATTGGATTCAAGCCCGGTGAGTATGCTGGCCAATCCATATGGGTGATATCCTCCAATTGAAGGCATTCGTCTACAATGTTAATCGCAGGCGACAGTGAGTTGCGGTAAGTGGAACACATCTGACAGGCCTACGAGCTTATAGACCAATGTGCCCTAAGCGTCTGTACACGGTCTGCCTTGAAACTGTCGTACCGGTAGCTGAAGAGAGCTGACGAGACAGGTTTGATGCTGTGCTCCGTCTATTTCTTTTGGCAGTAACTATAAATACCGGTCCTCATTCGGCGTTGTAACTCGAGGGCGACCTGTGCTGTAATATCTACTCACATTACCATCATCTTGGAATTCGTACAAAAAGCCCAGAGATGACACTCTGGGCGACTCCAAGTTCCTCGGCTACTTCCAGCTGGGTACGTCCACATTCCAGTCGTCCGATAATTCTACCACGTAAAATCATCCAAATGCTTCCTTTGTGCCATAACTATGCGGTTATTGCACTGAAAAGCAAAACCATCACATTTTAGGTACACTTTTTGAATTGTTTTTGCTGGTTTTTTTTTTTAATCTTCTATTTATTAATATTCTATAATTCAAGCAACTTCATTTTGTGCAGATTTTCTAACTAAATTAAGATGTGGAGGTATCGTGGTTCTAAAACCACAAAGGAACGCCGTAACCGGTACGCCCGTTGCCCGAAACGCTGTCTGAGCAAAAATAATACAATAACTCTGTTAGCAGACCTTGTTAGGTATTGTTGTTATGGATCATAACGTTTACTTTTATATAAAATTATTCTATATAATTATTTACAATAAAAAAAACACCTTTTGAGCTTTTAAAAAACCACTTTAAAAATTATTATATTAATGCATATAAATCCTTTTTCTTTTCCATGCATCACATCCAATAAAGGGCTCTTGTGTAG